>VRYO01001878.1:37531018-37564507 GCA_009812075.1 Sialia sialis
TCTTGGAGTCAGAGAAAACATTTCTTTCCTGTTGGGCCCAGCTGGAATTGAGAATACTAAGATTTCAAAATCTAATATTAAAGAGATAATATGAATAAGTCACCTACTGCAGCTTAAGAAATATTTGCTGCAGATATGGGTTAAGAGGCATAAGTGGACCCAGCTCCTTCAGTGGTACAGCTGAGTGCCTGGGCTGCTCCCTGAGCATGGGAGGCAAACAGCAGCAATGGCTGAGGCAGCACAGAACAATCCCTCTTGGATCCTGGATGCAAAAATGCCTTCCTGGTTCCTGTAACCTCAAAGACTGTGGATGAACCAAAACTTTGCTAAGCACAAGATGGGGCAGCACTGTTTTATCTATGCTAAGTGGAAGGAGCATTGAAGTCTGCACTGGACACAGTCTGAAAGATTTAAGAGACATACTCTTGGCCAGCCATAAATCAATGTCACTCAAAAACTTCCACCTGGAATGTGAAAGTTTAGAGGAAAGAAACAAGAGTCAAAAAAACCCTGACCCAAGTGTTTGCTGAAATACTGTAACATTGAACTTCCCAAATTCAAAGCTAAATTTGATCCTTTCTTGTACATTCCTTTACTGTGCATTACTCACATTATGTTCCTAGAATTTATTGAACGAAACATTAATTCTTTCAATCAGTCTTATACATCTTAATTTTGACCTTTTTTTCCACACACCATGACATCTCAATCAACAGACTACAGTACACAGAACTCAGAACAGTAGGAATCTAAATACAGAGAAAAAATGTTATTCAGAATTCCAGCTAGACTTCATGCATCATAAAATGAATATTTTTTAAAATATCTCAATATTTTAAAGGGTAATTCCTTCTGCTACCATCTTACATTCGCCACCAACACAAAACAAGTATCTATTTTTTATACTTTCATTCAAATTCAGTATAAATGTATATATACATAAATATATGCATTCTCTGATTCAAATATATATATTTATGTATATATATTGACTTATTCATTTCAACTGATAAATCTGCCATTAATCTTACGAAAACATAAAGAAGTATGCTGTACTTATAATTAATTTCACATTCCTCTAAGAACTTCATAGAAACAGACCTTAACATCCTGAAAATGAAAGCTTATGGAAAGCTGATGGTTTTATCATTTCCCTTTCATGTTTTCCTTTTCATGACTAGTGAAAAAGATTCCAGGACTCAGCATACTAAACTAGCAATTAAAGCCCTGTTTCATCAGGTATGGATCTCTTACACAAGTCATTAGCAACCTTAATTGCTAATCATAAAGTATGTGGTTCTAAAGGACTGTGTCAAAGAAGCTATGCTTAGCTTCAGCTCACTTAGCTGAAGAGATTTACATCTTTATTTCCAAGAGTATTGGTTAAAAAGTACATTAAAGGACCGCATCTTATCTGGTATTATAGGTAGTCTTCTTACCTTGGTCTCAAATAAAAACCAAAGCCACAACTAATCTCCATCTCTAAGAAAAGAATCAAATTTGCATGCTAGATCATTTCTCAACTAAACTTACTATCCACGTCATTATCTCAAGTTTATAAGAAAAGGTTAAGGAGTTGGAATCAAAGCAAGCATTATGAAAGAACCTAAAGGATTTAAGTTCCTTCCATCCCAAAACCTTCTCTGACTCTATGATATTCAAACTTAAATTGGGCAGTCAAACAAAAACAGTACTAGGTTCTTTCTCACATTTAAACTAGAGAAAACAGAATTTCCATTTTACATATCTCATATGGAAACTCAGGAAGCTTCACACTTGCATCCAGGAAAGTTTCACAGCTGAGAGAGCAGCTCCAATAGAGCTGACAGTTCCAATTGCTACAGCTCAGAACAGAACAGCCCTGAGCCACTCTGATTATAATTTTTGCCATATTGTTTTCCAAGATATTGTTATATTGATGGTATTTGGAGATATGTGTACTTTTTATGTACTAAAATACAAATCATAACAAATAATAAAAAGCCCATGTTTGTAATTTACCACTAGTTCCATCCAAAACACAACAAATAAAGGAAAACGGATGCAAATATCCAGAGTACAGAAAGTCATATAGATCAGTTGTTATTCTATAAAAAGAAAATCCAAACAAAATCCATCCAAACACAGAATGTACTGTGTCAATTAAGGCTGCAGCAATAATGGCAGAATTTAATTTCTGAAATTATTTACCAATAAGTTACTATATTCTATCTAATTTTTTTATGTAGTCAAGCAAGATCAAAATATTTCTATAGGAGATTCCAAGAGAAAATTTAAAATTCTGCCTCTCCACAAAGTCCATATGCTAACCACTTTTCTTGGTTTGGTCTTCCTGAGCGTGATTTGGCAATACATTTTAAGTGGGACAATTCTACAGCTACAAATTCACACATATTTCATTTCCTTATCTACAGTGATTTAGATTTTTAACACTGTAGTATGAATAGCTAGAAGCTCAGTCACAAAAAAAAAAAAAAAAAAAAAAGAAAATCACCAAATAAATATAATGAGGCATAGGACAAAAGTGTAAAACCTTAAGTAATTATTACATTTTGACAAAATTCTGTAAATTTTTCTGAGTAAAATCCCATCTTGTTTTAGAAAAAACATATATTAAGGATGGCTGATGCAAAATTACCTGTTTTCTATAACTTAAATAGTACAGCCTGAGATATATAACTTTTACATCCAATAAATATGTCACAGTGCAGAGCCTACTTAAATTTCTGTATTTTTAGAAGTAGGACAAGTAGTCTTAAACACTGTTCCAAAGGAATATTGTCAGTATCCTAGGGGATATAGGACTGAAAGGCCATTTCCATTACATTGCTCAATCACCCCCAAATGAAGCCACATTCTGGTGTTTTGCTCTGAATAACAAACAATCATTCCCCACTTGCCGTGTCAAAGCCCTTAAAGCGTTTGTGCACCTCTAGAGACTGAAGGACAGCAGGACAGAGGAACAATGAAAGGAACAGTGCAAGAGACCTTCATGAAGATATCACAGTTAAAGGAAACAACCTGCCCCATCTGATAACTGGAAATTTCCCAGTTTATTTGAGAAGCCTCACAAAAATCAATAAGCAGTAACACAAAAATCCCTTCATCTCTGAGGAAAATGCCACTGCTCTAATTAAGAAATCAATAACACTTCCTTGGTGAGCACAAGAACACAAGACAGGGGATCACCCAAGCTGCACAGGTTTTCCCTATGCACAAAAACAGCATCTCCACAAACTTCTATCCATTCCTTGATGCCTTTAGAAAAAAATATACGCTATAGAATGCTTCAGTCAGAGAGAAATTCCAAAAGTGCATCCATAGACAATAGACTGAAGCATCAATTCAAATTAACACAATGAAATCCAATTGTACACTATAAGATGAAGAATTAAAATATCCTAAATCAATGAATACTACATGAGAAACATGATTAATAACTGAGACTGTGTTCAAGACACCTTCTATTTGTTTGGGGACAAGAAAAATCCCAAACCAGGATTAATCTCCCTGTACCACACAATAACACAAATTTATCAGGCTTTGTTAGAAAACGCATGTTGCTCTTTATGTCCTGATATTTCACATACAAGATGCTTCACTGTATCTAATGCTTTGTAAATCAAAGTGAAATAATTTTTATGTTTTTGATCTTTCACCAAAATTACATTATGATTTTACCCCCATTATAAAGCAATCCAAAGTCTTTCTAGAAGATGATCATATTCCATGTCAAGCTGTGCTTCACGAGGTACGATTCTTCTAATACTCTCTGCTAAGGTCAGTTCTTCATTTCCCAGTCCACTGTTGTTAAGCACAATTCTAAAGAAATTACTTAAAACCCAAATACATAATTCTCATGCAAGTCCCAGAGAAATGCAATTTTTCAAAACAAAGAATATATTACTGGAACCATAGAAAAATAATAATTCTAAATGGAATACTTGGAAGCCTTAAGGTACACACAAATATCCTAAGGCCCTGGACTTCTAAGACAATTACAATACTATCACACTTTCTTTATATAATATGTAATTACCTTTCTTACATATCACTATACTGATAAAAATAGGTATCTACAACTCAACTTTGGCCAGACAGAATTTGAGATCAAATTTCTATATAAAATGATAAATGCCTCAACTTTCATGAAAAACTTTTGTAAACCAAGAGCTGAATGCAGGGTTAATTCTTTCCTCATCTACAAAAGAACAGCCTCCTGACACAAACATGGGAGAACATGACATGACAAGACCGGAGAATGTCTTTTCAGTACAGTGGGTGACAATGGGCTTGGTTCATCTTTTCTGACTGCTCATTTTTAAGATTTCCAAGATGAAAATCCTAAAAGCTCTCAAGCCATGATTACCTCATCTTGGTAGTTCTGGTCCACACACATAAGGAAATAAACAAGTTTATACTCAAACTTTAAAAGAATCTGCACACTGAAAGCAGTGGCCTCTGTCATGGTATCACAAAGCAGTTTGGCCAAGGAACACTCTGACAATTGCACAGCAGCCCCAGAATGGTCATCAAAGATCAAATAGGTCAAAGTCCTTAATTTCCCACTATGCAAGAAATATCATTGAAACCAGAGACAATCAATATGAAGAGAAAAAAGAGTTTTCATAATTATTTTAGCATGTGACAACTAGTATTATATAAACGGAATATAAGTAATATTTTGCTGTATTTCTCCCAGGTGTTAGGTTCTTACACCCACTTGGTTTTGTAAAAATTCCAATTACATTAAGAAAAATGTTGTGGCCTTCAAAAAAAAAGTTTCAAAAACTCTATCTGAAATGGCTATCCAAGGAATCAAAACCATACGTAAACCAAATAGGTTTTAAGGGCAACATTATACCTAAATTCATTTTCTTTGGATAACTGCACTTGTGACAACATTACTTCCTTTACAAGGTATGGTTATACCTTGTGAATAAAATGTCATTTTGCTTAAACAAATAAACCCTGCCAAAAAGCGTTTCAGGGTCTGGCAAAAACATACTGCAAGTTCTAATGGATAACATTTCAGTGATGCACTGTGTGGTGTAAGTGTTTGATGGGCTGGTCACCCACAGTGACACATCCCTCATCTGTTTCTGCTTCTTTAGCAGGCAGGTGAGAGGAGGAATTCCTGTATTTATCACAATCATCTCCTAGAAAGGGAACTACAGCACAGCTTGGAAGATGTGACCTTTTCTCAGAGAAGAGAATAAAAACATCAACTACATGAAATACAACTTTCAGAGGTAATTGCTGCTGGCAATCTCAGGGTGCTTTAATAAGCTTGCCTGTGAGCTGGCACTGCCAGAGCAGTCTGTGCTGTGCTCGGTCATCTTTCCTCAGGGGTGGCAATATTTAAGAAAGGATGTGGTAGAGAACAACAGCTATTAAGGATTTCAGATGTCCTTTTTTAACCCGCTGACGTAGGAGGATCAGCACCTGAAACTAAGCAAGGTGTGTGAGAATTACAAAGAAAAAAATTAATGTAAAGCTTTAGTGAATCAGCTCCTGAGGACTGGATGGAACCATTGTTATTCATTCAGCCAACAGCAAGAAAATGCTACTGTGAAGAAAACCAATTAGGAAGGGACAAATGAGAGCTCTTAGTATATTTGAAAAGGGATGTCTAATGCAAAAAACACTACAGAGAGCAAACAAGTTGTGCAGTGATATTACTCTTTGTGTCAGCTGAAAGATCTAACCAGGAGGCTACAATAGCAATAGTAAATCTGCCATAATGACATTCCTGGAAAAATATCTAATTCTTATTTGTTTACAAGGATGACAAAACAATAGGCATCTCTGTTCTTGTTATTTTTACTGTCTTGCAGCTGCAAAGAGACAATTTTGTTGTAAGACAGCAAATCTACATGCAGTAGCATTTAGGAAACCATGGGAGAGAACAGAAAATTGAAAGAAAGAAAATTAATCCTCCTCCATCTTCTTGTCTCAAAGAAAGGCATATGTCACTTCATCCTATTACTCAGCTCATACTCCAAAAGGTTCTGGTTTCTCTTTGTTCTCTTATCAGTAGTTTTGATTGAGTTTGGTTGTCAAGTGTACAGGCCCCTGTGATTTTAGTCTTCTCCAGGGTTACACACTGATAAGGCCAATAATTGACATTGTTATGCAGCAGGTTCTGCTGAACAAATAAACATGGAAAGAAAACAGTTTTCTTTGTAGAGAGATGTCTCCAGTGACAGCTGTGAATTACTAACTAAATGGAAATCCTGCCAGTGCATTTAGTTTAGCAGGTCACTTAAATTGCTCAGGATGAACACGAGTTCTTCCTTTGTTCAAGAAAAGTCCTTTTTATATTGAAATAGAGAAAATGCAGAGATCCCTTTGTGGTATTTACTGAAAATAAATAAAAACATGGGTTGGTGAGAGAAATATATCTTACAGGAATCAGAAAGTGCTTTCTCTAGAAACTTGCAGGATAGTAAAATCAGATTTTCATTGTGCGGAAGATTTGATTTAAAACTTGGACAGTAACAGCAGCACTGTGAAGTAGAAGCCATAAAGCAATGCTTACAGGAAATCCCTCCAGATTATACACTCCTAGCATCATGTCTTTCCTGCAACAGGAATCAGACCAAACCCAACTCTTGCCATCATTGCAATTAAAGAGGACCAAAGTTGTGTCTCCCAGCCTCCAAACCACATTGCTCAATCCCCACTGCCATGTGGTTCTAACACTGTGTGCTTTCAGTTGGTAGACAACCAAAAATTATTAGATTAAAATATGTTTAGAAGGTATTTGTAGACAAAAACATTATATATATTTTAGAAATGGTGACTGACATTTCAAAATTATACTCCAAGGCCAGGTCATTATCTAACTGTTTCAATAACTGTGAGAGCTTCAGATGCTTTTTGTAGCCACACATGGTAGCAAACGTATGTCAGTGGGAGCATTACTTTACAGGTACATAACATAAATTTGGGGCTGGCTCCTGATATCATAGATGATACTGGCAGAGAAGATCATTACTTTTCCTGGTCTGACCTCCTGTGTGGATAATAGGAACTAAACCTAAACATATAGTTGGTGTCTTTCTAAATTTAAGGAAAAACATTATATGAAATCTTTAAGAGCTACAGAAATTCATTATTAGTCAATGTCTTGGGTGTTGTTCCATATCAAATTTCTCATATATGAATCAATTCACCGATTGGTTTTCTTTTTGACAAATTAAGTATGTCAAATCTTTCAGTCATGCTCTCTCTCAGCCTCTATGCCTGTGACCAAAGTCATCAGAACTGGATGCAATACTGACACAGAAAGAAAACCAGCAAAAGGAAAACCCAGCTCTTTGGTTCATTAATTCAAGGATCCAGTCACTGCCATGCGCCACAGCATCATTCTGGGAGCTCACTAGGAGAGATGCAGGCATTGCCCACCCCACAGATCTTATGGAGACACACATTACAGGCTAGTCTCACACTCCAGAGCTATGAGCTATGCTAATTTTCCTTTATTTGTGATTGTTTTCATTTGACTTTATCAAAATACAGCTCGCCTGAAAAGTTCATCAGAACAAGTGATTCAACTTTTGTTTATGTAACGGCTCTTTTCTCACTTTGTCAGAATGGTAAATCTTGTCATCTGCAAATTTATATTATCAGCAATTTTTTTAATGGAAATGCTGAATAGCCTCATACTGATTCCCACAGACAATCACTAGACAAGCTTGCTCTTGAAGATAATTACCAAAAAAATTATTATTTTTGTCTTCCTAGTAGGACGTCGTTGTATTTCTGTTGATACTGCTAAATGCAAGTAAATTTAAGTGTAAAGAACGAAATAGTATGAAATAGTATAAAACAGTATTAAATTATTATATTGCACACTTGTATGCACCAATGTAGATGCACTATTCAGAATTAAAGACAGACATGAAGCTGTTAAGAATGACATGGGGGAAAAAAGTTTTCATGTGTTCTTAATTGATAGTAAGAAAATTGGCTAAGTAAATACCAATAACAATTATTAAAGAGATAATAAGATTATTGAATTTATTACTTGTGATCAAAACTGAATTTTGTTATCTTCCTGAACACAGTATTTTCTTCCTATGGTGCCTTCTGAGATAGATAAACAAAAATCTCCACACCTTCAAGAACCACTTAAATGTTACAAGATTTCCACTAAAATCCATAAAGGAAAATGAACATAGAGCTCTTTTTTGCAGAGAATATTAATAACTCATTACTATGCTAGCTGGACACTGTGGTCACTGGAAAAGCAGTCTCATTACAGTATGATCTGCTGGAGTTTTCCCTATTTACAGTCTTGCTGAAAATTAGGAAAAGCTTTGGACAGCCTACTGGTAAAGTGAACGAGGCAGTCAATAGGAAGAGTTCTGATAGCCATGTAGATATATTAATAAAAATTGATTGAGTATTCAAAATTAACATGGAGGCAAAAATAAATAACCAAAACTATCCAAATAGCTAAAAATATCTGAAATAATTTTAATTTCTTTCTGAAAAGTAAGCATAAATAAAGGCAGTAAAATGGCAAATGATTTCATTGCAGTTCCACATTCATGACCTAGAGTGTATTGCTTATTGGTGAGGGATCATGTTGCCACAAGGGAAATGATAACACACTCAGCCAGACTGAAATAGGACTGAAGCATGAAATAGCATCCTTGCAGCCCCAGCAAAGCAAAGTCAGACTTCTGGTGATTGGAAGCATTCCAAGCCTAAAGCCTAAAGCCTAAGGCTGTGTTGAGATAGCAGAGTTGCAGTGTGGATTTGGAAAGGCACAAGAGTGCACTCTGATTCCTGCAGTTAAATCATGCTGCTGTACATCACTCTGATGCTGTTATCACACTACTTTGTGATGGGAGACTTCATTATGACCAGAGCCAGAGCACATGATGAACTACACGTCAAGAGGAAACAACAGCTGCTTGTGTGCATTAAAATATATAGTCCAAATATCAGGTGAAATTAATTCCAGTGCGAAAGAACATTACTAGTTTCAGATATAGTCACACAGAACCCTTTTTCAATGACTGTACAAACATACAGCCACGTTTTGCCAAATGAAAGATTTAGCTGTTAATTACATGAGAACAGCTTATTTACATTGAGACTTTAATATGAGTTTTTGTTTCCCTTTGATCCAAAGAGTCCTCCTTTTGCTGTGTGTGTTCTCTGTATCTTCAGGAATGCTGTGGTTTGGGTTTTTCTAGGATTTCTTATAGTGCATCTTCAGCAATTCTATTTGCTAACTATAACCACACAATTTGAACAAAATTCCTGAGAACCCAAACAAAACCCCCTGATTTACCAACAAGACTTTATCTGAAAAGACAGATTTGGAATGCACTGTATCAATACTGTCTATTGATCACCTGCAACCTCCAACCAAAAATTCACCTTTTAATTTCTAATTTCTTTGATCTAATCTTCAAATAAGTTCAGTCATTCTACTGGAGTATAATTTTGGGTACTGAGTTTCTTTAGGTGAATATCTGGACCTTGGTTGCTCTGAAATAAACTGGAATATTTCTTCAATTTTGTGATATTAATTTCTTAAAATATTTTCAGATACTTTCATCTTTCTGTAAGTAAAATTCATATTTATTCTGTTTCTAATGTTCTCCCCATTAAGATTATAGAAATGGGCAATATGTAAAATAAATGTTAAACCACCTCTCTATTTCATGTTTTCAGCATTAATAATTTTGGTTTGGTCAGCTTTCTCAATTCTGTTTATCTTCACCATAGCAATTGTAGCTGAATTAGCTTCAGTTTAATTTCTTGCCACACTGACAGTCTGGCATTGCTTTTCTATAGCAAATCCACTATTATGTAGATATTTTCATACTAAGGCTCAATTGTTAAGACAGGCAACTTTACTGAAGTTAAAATATGGTAATTCTGCAATTAAGATTAACTCAATGTTTCCTGTGAGAAAGAAGTAATTATGATGAAACCATTCAAGATATGGCATGACTGTAACGTAACAAAGATGAAATCTGGACTGGCAAGAACATCCAATGGAATTTAGAAGAATCAAAATCCCCTCCAGTGCCCAGAATTGGACTTTTCTGTCAGGTGAAAATTCAAACACCATGGAAAGTTATACATTATGTGCTGTTCCAATGCACAAATCACAGCTGGAATGTACATAAATGAACCCATTATAAAAAGTTGTGGTTTTGGTTTTTTTTACCAGATAGCACAGACAGCCTCTTCTGGTTTGGATGCTTTTGGCTTGGCTTGTTGGGGCTTCTTTCTGTGCTTGGCTTCTTACCATAAAGAGAGATTCAATACCTTTGAGGTTTAGCCAGACTGAAAATTTCTGGCGATAATTTTATTTTCTGTTGGTAGAAGGTCTTCTCTGGTTTTGATACTTACTTAAGATCAGCTGAGAACAGCATCAGAATGAAACAGCATTTTTTAAAAGAACATGGATGCAAAAACCTCAGCTCGGCTTTTCCATATGATTTTCAGTCAGGATTTTATGCAATATTAACAAGGATATGAGTAAGTCTTAAATATAAAACAGAAAGATTAAAACCTTTGGATCTTAGTAAAATGCTCTGCAAATTATATCTGAATTGCTCTGCATATTTGCAAAACATTTTTTGTTTTGAAGCCTATTTACTGAACTTATATTCTATTGATTCTCAATGTGCCCAACTGAATATGCTTTGAAAAGAAGCATGATTGTATTTATGTAGCAGCAGCGTGTCTCTGGAGCCCTGACAGCCTACTCAAATATTCAAAATGCTGTGCCCTTTTCTTTTGCTCTGTGATCAATTTAACTCTTCAACAGCAGCATTTACTAAAAATGGTGAATTCAATTTGTCAAATAACTCAACTGAAGCCAAAATCAAATTATTATTCTGCTTCACTTAGAGCCATCCAAAGAGCTAGAGGGTTATCAAGAAACTACTTGATGGATAAGAGAACAAAAATCAATCTGTATTCCTGCATCCTTCCTAAAGGGTTATTAGCCAGCAATATTCATCATCCATTGCATTCTGTATGAATACTTTTAACCTTACTCTTTTTTCTACAATAAGCAAAATAGAATCCTGTTTCAATTATGACATGCACAATATGATTTTTAGATGTAATCACAACTACTTAACCTAAAAGTTACTAGAAAATTGTGCCAAACCATTAAGATTTAGCAAAAGTTATTTATATAAACATACCAAAACCCTCTACAAATGTAACTTCTAAAGAGTTGGAGGAGAAAAAAAGTTTCCTTCATTTTAATCTACACATTTATGAATTCTAGATTAATATTATATTTTCATAAATTTTAATTCATTTTGCTCTTTGCACATTAGTAGTATTAATGATATGTGCCTTTCTGAACAGTATAGATTTGCTAAAACTTTGCAACCTCTATCTTCTGCAGTTGAATATACCAAAATTTTAGTTCCCCTGTATCATAGAAAAAAAAATGGTATTAAAGCTTTGAGTAGTTTGTTTGGGTTTGTTTTAGTTTTGGGGGTTTTTTTTCCTAAAAAACCTATCTTCACTCTGTGCAATATTGTGATAATGTGAAGAAACATAAAAACCATATGGGTACCATCAGTTGTAAGACTACATTACCTATCTGCTTAAAAAAAAAAAAAAAACAAAAAACCAATTAACAATAAAATATACAAACCACCTTATAAACAGCATTGTAAAATCATTTTCTGATCTTGCAATGTCCAAGTACTGTTCAAGTACTTGCACAGTAAAATCCATACTAGAACAATCCAAAAAACAGTATTCCTGAAGAAACAAAGAACAGACACATCCAGGGCACTTTGAATCAAAGAATAGTGAAAACTCGATTTAAAGCCTAAATGCACCTAAACTGTTTTGATGTAATTAAAGCTAAATCTTTCATTTGGCAAAACATGGCTGTATGTTTGTATAATCACTGAAACAGGATTCTGTGTGAGTGTATCTGAAACTTGTAATGGTTCTTCATCACTAGAATTAATTTCATCTGATATTTATTTTCTTCATGTATTTTAATGCAGGTAAGCAAGTGTGAAACTCCAAGAAGTGCTATTCTGCTCATGAAAAAGTTGTTATCCATCATTAAATATCTTAGGCATGAATGCTTTATGACCCCATCAGAAAATTTGGATCCAAATACTGGTTTCTGTAACACTGTTCACAAAGAAACCTCCTTTAAAATAGCAATGATTATGCTACAGTCAGCCCAGCCCAGTCTCATTCTCTCTAAAAATTTTATTTGCTATTCATTTTTGTTGCTACATCTGGGCCTCTTAATTTGATGGCAGTTAATTCTGTAAGGACAACCTTCAAGAAAAACAATTGAATAAGGGACATAAAGCCATATTAAACATTTTCCTGCAATTAAAAACAGCACTAACAAAAATAATAAAGAGAAAAAAAGCACTTAATCTAGCACAAATTTCGCTAAGCAATTTCCATTAAAAAATTGAGAATTAATTCCAGGAAAACAGGAAAAGCTGACCAATTACATTACATATAATGGGATTAATCTAATAACATTCAAAATATGCAATTTTCAGGGAGCAAAATGAAATAAAGATATTGGTAAACTGCAGAACTTTGCAGACACTATGTAGTCAGCTTCACAAGATTAAAGAGCTGAGATGCCAGAGCTTTTAAGGTAACAGAGTTCAAGACAGAAATTATCACTATGCCATTGTTATAGCAATGATCTCTGAAGTTCTACATCCAGGAAAATCTGTGCCCTCTATTGTTTTAATCCTCTATAGTTCCTTCTTCAAGAAACTCTGAAGAGACTGGCAGAAAGTCAGGGACCGAGTGCTATGTTGTCAATACTCTTTTTTATGTTACTTTGCTAATTACTTGCTATGCAAAATGGGTGGTAATGGAAAGGTTTAAACCAAATCAATAAAATACATTAAATCAATTATTGGCAAGACTATACAGAACACGTGGTATGATTTTACATAATAGCTATAAAGTAAAATAAAAATTAATTCTAGAGCTCATTCAGTCACAGTAAAAGATCCATTACTAAACAAGAGTTATTTTCCTATTTTAATCACAATGATGTGTTTCCCACAAAAAAGCTCAGATTGTATTCAGATCTGTAACACTAAATTAATTAAATTCAAATAGTAAGAATGGGGGTGCACACATAGGCAAGGGCTCAGGTGTCTCTGAAGAGTCAGGTAACTGTCTGAAGAAGGAATGCTTGCTAAAGAAAGAGAGACCATTTCCATGAAAACATTCAGAATGTGAAGAGATCTTCCAAGCAGTATGAATTGTATGAACACTATGTCCTACAGTTCTTCTCCACACAACAGCAAGTTTTAGAGGAATTATGTTAAATATCTCTTTCCCTCTATTGAACAGTCTCCACTGGATTTCCTCCTGGATGCTTCAGAGCTTCCATCCCTCCTCTTTACTGGCAACAGCTCTGGTAACAATCAGTGCAGGAAACAACATTTGGGCTTGCAAAGAGACATTCACATCCTCAAGGAAATCTTCACAGACTTCATATTCAGACCAATATTCAGAATTTAATATTCAGACCATCCTAAATGTAGAATTTAACAGATGAATTCTAATTTCTGTCAATGTCATGTTCCTACATAAATAATAAAGTGACATAAATATTTGCACAGGATAGGGTGAGGTCAGAAGTGACTAATTCATGCACGTGCTTCCACTGACTACAAATGTAATTTAATGTAGCTTTATTTCTAATTGAAACCTGAGTTACAGGATTCACTTTATTTCACTAAACCTTAAGCCCAAACACATAATGTAACACATTTTCAATCTAACTGCTCTCTGAAACATGAATCATATCTTTATATACTATTTGTACTGAACTATACAGCCAGTTAATATCTTTGTTACTTAAAAGAATAGTATTTGAAAAACAAGGAAGACATTAGCTAATATCACACATTATTGATTTAGAAAATAGAAATAACTGCTCACTTTGTCATATAGTTGCTTTGGGGTTTTTTTTGAAGAATACAGAGAAACACTAGAGTAAGAACTCTGTCATACTAATATATGGTATAATGAACTCAGCTGTCAAATACACTACATCTGTTGCTAAGGACTTTGTTCTGCATGAAAGGAGGGTTAGAAGTTAATGAATTTCAGTATGTCACACATGAAATCCAAGCACAAATCTGCACTTTCTGTGCTTACATTTAAACTTTTTAATTTGATGCATCATCTAAAATTGCAACACATCCCCTGACTAGCAGAAAAGCAAACATATTTTTGAACAAGTTGAACAAGTATTCAAATAACAACTTAATTTGAAACTAACTGTAGAAATAAACCTGATGAAATGGAATTTTTTAAATGTATGAACATTTACATGGGAGAAAACACAGACTATTCAGGATTATAAACTACTATATCCCTTTGGGTATTTTTTTCCAAATAGAAAGCAAATGTGAAAGCGTTACAAATGGATACTTGTGTGTAATGAGTCAAATTATATCTCCTATCTCTTCTGATGAGAGACATAAGTTCCTAACACCTTTGCTCTTCAAGCATACTCCTCATCTCCTTTCATGAAAAAGAGCTGACCATCACTTCAACAATTCTCTGTATCCTTGTTACATTTTACACATTTCTTCTAGAAAGAGCCACTACAGCTTTTAGAGTGAAATATCTCATTCCCTTTTCAATGCTCTCAACTAGGGAAGAAGGCACTTCTTACTATCTCCCAGTACCTTGATTTTCAGATTTGCTACACTCCTGAGAAATAAATGACTTCATAAAAGCCACATGCCTTGGAATTACACTTACAACACGTAGGTGTAAAAATGAAGCTATTAAATATCAACACTCATAGATTAGAGTTAGAAATTTTTACAAAATATTACGTCTTTTTAAAATGAAAAAAAAAAAAATTCTACTTAGATTGATATCAAAAGCTGAAGATCCTTTTCCTGTTTCTTATCAGCAAGGTTTTGGTTTTCCACTTTTCATGCTGCATTCCAGATTTCTACTGATATGGTATGCTGGCCACATGGAACTATTTTGAAAATTTCTTCCCATTTTGACCAACTTATTTCAGTACAAATAAAAGACTGGACAGATTTCCCAAGGTAAGTCATAGCTGCAGTGATTAGAAATTCGAGGACTAAAGTTCTTCCTCAAGTGCTTTGGAGAGAGCAGGGCTTAGTGTCACTGACCACTGTGATTTATCTGATAATATTAGACTACATCTTATCACAGAATAACTTCTGAGTTTCAGTAGCAAATACATATATTTAAGCTACTTGTAATTCAAAACCATTGTACTATATCTAGTAATTGCGCTATGTGCTACTCTTCCAAATATCCTGAGGAGGAAAAAGGACTTCTGGGAGAGAGCTAAGATGAAAGGAGGGTAACAAAAACAGGAGCAGATTTCAAATTCAGATATTACAAAATTTATCTGCATTACTGGAAGTATATTAAATATTATTTTTAACATGCCAGACATGAGTAACATATTATTCCCATATGCTCTTGGCCTAGAAACTAAAGCAAAAAAAGAAAAAGAGGTAAATTTAGGAATGAAAATACATACATTGATTTAGATATATGTTTGTATCTTATATAGATACATATCTAAATCAATCAAATACAGATAAATCAAATGTATGTATCTAAACAAGATATAAACCAAAAGCGAGGTTGCATTTTTGTTGCTTTTTTAAAAATTATTTTCACGTTCATAGCTTTACACATCTGAAGCCAAATGTTGGGGGAAAACAATGCATAACATAGGAAAAATAGGTTTACAGTATAATCAAAAGAAAATGGAAAGCCATACAGAAGGAGCTAAGTAGTGCTAAAATTTTTACTTCCTTCTTCATGCTTCTTAAGGCATTTTTAGTGTACCATATAAACTGGTCAAAATCTTCCAGGAGCTTTCTAGACAGAGGGCAAATTCTCCTCCAAGTACTAGACAAGTATTAAAAGAAGGATGACCTACAGTCTGCCTGTTACATTTCAGTTCAATATTTAAATTTTGCAATAATAACTTCTGTGGGACAAAACCTGCTCTTCTAGGACTGTATGTTAAAACATCTTGGCACTGTTGTGTTTAACTTACAGTACACTCACATGTGGAGACCAAGTCAGGATATTCATGATGACAAAGTTGACCAGGGTTGAGAACAGAGCAGTTCAACTATTACCACTTGCATCATTCTCTGCTCATGAAGCTCAGCGTGCAAAAACAAAGGCAGCAATTTTATTATTGCAAACTGGCTCTTCTGAACATGAACGATTGGAGTGTTGAATCCCAGCTGTCTGGAGTACTCAGAGATTAAAAAGTGATCTCACGTTAGGTTGCCAGCTACGACTTTCAAAGTCTAAAACAGCAGAGCTTCCAGTTGCTTGAAACACACGACTATATATTGAACATCTTCCAAAAGTGTTCTCAGTGGGGAATAAAATCACATCAGTGTTGGTAGTGAGGCTCTTTACAGCTAGGAAGATTTCCATGTTCACAGTTTTAATTCTTTACAGGTTTTGGTACATCCACAGAAAAGACCCTGTTGGCTTCCATACACAGAAGAATGAGGACACAAAATCATCTAATCACAGAGCTTAGAGAGTAGAAGGGCAAACATTCATCTGTTCAAAAACCTAATCCTTTCAGAAACATTATTTTTTTATTTTTTTCTTTAATCGAAAATTTATTTTTACTGCAGGAGCAATGAGAACTAATTTTTTAGCACAGTATATAACAAGAAGCTAAATCAAAATAGATTTATTAGTTACACCTCATATAATATGAACTAAGCACTCCTACACTTTCAGGCAGAAAAAGTAAAATTTAAAAATTTACATCACAAACTATGCAAAGATCAAAAAAGATTAATGAACTCTATATTACTGTGGTTCAATGTAAAAATATAGTATGAAATTACACCTCTGATATCTGACATGTTTCTATAGTAGATAATTAATTTATAGGAAATATATTAATATCAAACTTTTTAAACTAAAGCTCGCTACTTATAAAGACAGCAGAAATGAAATTAACTTGTCCTCTAAGCTTCTTGTTATTCAGCATTTATCTCAATTTTAGTAAGACATACAATTGTGCATGCATTCATTTTGGTAAAGAAGTCAGTAAGACTTACTTCATATATATTAAAAAATAATTAAATTATAATTATTTTAAATATTCTATAAATAAGAACAAAGCAAAGTCACTATCCTGAAGATTTTATGGCTCAAGTATAAAGCAAGACACAATAAATTCACAGAAAAGTAAAAGGAAGCAACACAGAACTCATCAATGTGACTGTAAGTGCTACTAAGAGTCTCAAGCCAACCTGTCAAATCCAGTCTGGGCATAGCAAAAAAGCACAACTTAAATGACTTAGAGCAAAGCAGCTGAATATGTGCATCAGGTGCTTCATTTAAGTAAGGTGGCAAAGTGGGAGAGAGCAGTGCTACTTTCTTGTGAGTGCAGATGGGTGCTCAAGCTGTCACCATGGGCTGATGGACTGGACCAGTGCTGGTCTGAGCTCTCATGGAAGGTGTCAGTGATAGTCCATTAAAGGCTCAAAAGAGAGGCTGTCTCAGCTTTCCTTGCTGCTCCAGATACAGAGGAAGAAAGCAAGAAAAAATGATGGACTGCAAAATTATCTTTACAGCTTCTTTGCAGTCTGGGTGAATATAATTGGAGAAAAAAAACGTATTTTTCGAAGACAAAGAAAAGGACAATGCAGTAATAAATATGTGAGTTGGTGACAGCATGGGAGAAAATGTCTTTTAGAGACAGAAAAGCCTATATCTTAAAATCATAAATTAGAAAAGATCTGCAAGAGAGATTCCTTACCACAACATACTGAACACATTTTTGTAGCTCAGCTACACCAACAAAACGATAACTTCCTTAAAGTGCAAAGTAACAGATACGCCACTGTGAATTCAACTAACACACTAACTTAATTATAATTACCATTAGCTTATATTTAGTTCAACAGCTGAATTTAGTTCCTGAAGCCCTGCTTCTGTAAAAATCTTTCAGATATCTTGTACATTCCAACAGTCAACTCAGTAGTCACATTTCAATTCCAAATACGTTCAAAATCGTACATTAATAATTTATCACTTAACAGCATCGGCTATCCACATCTCTGAAGAATTCAGGGGAATTTTGGAGTTATGGGTGCAATTAGGAAAGTTAATAACAGCAAGCCAAAGTCTGACACATGCTGATGGGTAGAAAGGCTTTCATTACTAATACAGCTAATTACTTAAGCTTAGATAGTAGAAGCTAAATGAATTTCATGTCTTGTGTTCAGAGGGCATAATTTATCACATTAAAAATATAGATTTATTTATATTGAGATTACAGCTTTTTTCTATTTTTTTTTGTCTGATACTAGTATGGAACTAGTAAATTAACACAGAATATTCACATCATCAAGAGAAACATCAGAAACCAAGAATGACCTGTTTGAGTGTCTAAAACAACACAATGGTTACAAGGGAAAATCAAAACCAGATTAAAATTTCTTCCATTTTCTGCCTAGCCGTTGTGTTCCCTGCTCCCCCACATGTGAGGTAGAAACTGCTAATCTGAACTATGAATAGAGTAACAGAGCTATCCAAATCACCTCTCTGTACCTGGGTTTGTGGGGCACTGGAAGTAAGAACCAAGAGAGAATAACAAGCTCGAATAAAAACTGACAAAACCCTCACTCTTTTCCATAATATTAATCTTTGTATTATACACGGCCATGAAATATTTAAAACATCTCCCTGAAAATATGTCACTTTAATTTCAATGCTATCAAAAAGTGACTCTGGGGAATTTGAAAACTGCCGAGTGTAATAACTTTTGTCCTCATTACATAGCATTGCATCACACAGCTCATTGCATTAAATACAGATTTCAAAATGGGATTATAGCTTACTAGAAAGATTACTGAATAAGTAGGACAAAATGTAAGCAGCTTTAAACTCCTAGGAAAATAAAAAATCTGATATTTTGTATTAAAACCAAAGAAATGAGAGTGCAAGCAATAACTTGTTTCAAATTATTCAAAAGAGGACAATGAACATCATGATTTGATTATCACCTTACAAAGAAAAAATTATTTCACTATGTTATTCGAAACATGAAAAATATGGCAGAGCATAAACACAGTTTTATATATCTGTGTTCCTAGTCTACATGTACATCTATAATATATACATATAATATATATAACATTCCACTCTTCCCTTATAAGACTTACTTCCCTTCATATCTTGATACTTAATTCCACAGACGTAAACCAAATACCAAGCAATTTTCAGTTTGTATCACTCTATAGTATGAGTTCAGCCTAACTTCTTTCATTTCAGAATTTATTTTTGTGCTACATGACCATACACAAAAAAGTCCCCAAAAGTACAATCACACATTGTGATTGGTAATAAGGAAATACTGAGGGATAAACATTTAGTATCTAAGTCAGTCTGTTCTTATCAGGAAGAACAAATATCATACTTTTACTGATTGCTTGGCTGCAGATATATCTAAAAGATTGAAAACAATTATCTTAAGAGCAGACTATTTTCTATCATCATCCTGTCTGTAATATTACTGAGAATATACTTCATCAAATAATAATACAGGTATTGCATAAGCAATTCTTTTAAAATTGGTCTTTCATTCAAAATTTGTACAGTGTCTCTTGTGGCACAGTGCCATACCTGCTGTTCTTGGGAAATTACTCCAACTTAAAATTCCTGTGAGGCATTTCTACTGAAAGAGGTCAAACAGACGTAGAAAAGAAGAGAGGAGTTTTCATAGTTGGTACAGAGAACCAGCCCCTCTAACTGACAGTTAGGAGAGACTTCCTTTATTCCTGTCATATGCAGATAAACAAATACAACACAAGACAAATGACAATGCATGTGATTCTTGATACAGTTTGCAGAACAAAAAACTTCTGTACAAACTGTACTATAGCTATGACTTCTCCATGATGTGAATTCAATGCAGAGTACTCCAAACTGCATATACTGAAATTCCCAATTTTCCAATGTAGTTTAAGTGCTTATTACTTTGAAGACTAGGCAGTGATCTACAGCTATTATTAACAAAGCAGAAGAATAATGGATATTGTTCTTGCCTGTGGGACAAAAGTATCATTTAGAGAATTGATAACACTTTAGTTTAGCCATTTTAAAAGGTCATGCTACACAATAAAGAAGGCCAAGGCTTTTAGTGGTAACATATGATGGTGATAAAACTAGCATGGATCTACAGATCCTCAAAATTACCAATTGCATTTCTATGTTGTAAGCAATCCAAAGCAGTGTAAATTCATTCCAGCATATTCCTGATTTTTGTACTTTGTATTCTAATTTATATGGCCTATAAAGAAATTAAATCATACAGAAATATCTCAATTATTAATTAAGTAAACAAATCCATGTGTAAAGACAACAAAACAAGTCTTCATAGTACTACACCATGATATTATTTACTTGAAGCATAGTTGTAATAGATTTTATAGAGAGATGAAAATTATCCTCTTTGTTGCAGGAAATCAACATGAAAAATTTAATGGGGCAGATTAACAGTGAACAATTGCAATCAAGAGGTACGGATACCAACATTAGAGATGATTTTGACGAAGCACCATAAATTAAGAAAATCTGACAGTGTTAGCAGGTACTAGAAATTAAAGCTGTTACATTGTGCCGTTAGGGATTTACTCATTTCAAAGACAGCTCTGAATAAATCCTTTCATGAAGATAAAACAGATTGAAGTGATACACAAATTTGCACAATGGTTCATTTGTAGAGGGCCACAGAGTTCAGTCAGCTGGAGAGAGAATATGCTGGTGATGGGCATTTCCCCAGGGCAGGCTTTGCAGCACAGGCTATTCACATGCAGCCTTCAAACAGCCTTTCATGCATTCTGTGTGCATCATAGGGTAAAATTCCAAATAAATATTTCTATGAAACTGAACTGTCACCAGTTCAAAACAAGAATTGGACTTCTCTGGATGTATGCAAATGATTTGCCTAGCTACCACATTCAAATCTTCTTACAAACAACTTCCTGATAAGCTTTTTGCTGGGAAAGTGTAAGGTTTTGAAATGTAGGGGCCTGAAGTCTTTTTACCTCCTAATGAAAAACAGGCTCCTTACTTTAAAAGACTAGTTGCTCAGCTGTTCTGAAAAGCTTTTTTGACCTTGTTAGAGAATGTTACATTACACAGATGAGAAATTATAAATAAATACTTCAGTGATGCATTTACGATTTAAAAAAGCCAGTTACCTTTTCAGAAACTCCCTGCGAAATACCAAGGCAATAGCATTTCCAGAAATCATCTTCTCAAAGTTTGCCTCAGTCAAACCCCCCCCCTTTTTTTTTTTTTTTTTTTTTCCCCAGAGTAGACAAAGAAAACACATCTCCTATTGCTTATAGCCCATCGCTTCAGGTCTAACAGTAAGATATTGTCAGTCTTGCTGTCCCTATTTTGTCTTAAATTCATTCCCAAGTAATGTTAGGGAGGTAAATCTAAGAAATGCTATCCTGTGCTTGAAAAATATCCTCTTCACTTACTTGAAAATCTTTCTCCTCCAGGATCTCTTTTCTCCACCTGACAAGGAAGGCAGCACAGACGTACAAGTGGAAGTGAGAAAAACCCTCGGGTTCAGACTAGAAAAAATAAAAAAGATCACCATTTCAATACACAAATAATAATACTTTTAATCACCATATGCCCCAAGTGTATTTTTATGACATTGACTTCTAACTACAAATGCCAGCTACATCTGTCTCTCTTTGTGTCACAAACATGCTTCCATTTAATCTGGGCCAAAGCTACTCATTGCTGTCATCTGTAACAGGGACAGAGGTAAGGCAGCATCCATTTCTCATATTTACATTCATTCTTTACTCATGCTTTCCAGTTCTGGGCTTATCCATCAGCTTATATCTGGTATGAAATGCTGTACTGTCCATCTCAACATTGTGGCGTGAACATATGTTCATTTCTATTATTAAGTCAACCCTTCTACTAGCTTTTGAAGTATAAATTTCGATATAGGAAATAATTAGACATTGTGAAAATAAAAATCACTTGTATTATATTGAACTGAATTAGATGTTTTCACTATAGGAAGCAAACCTACTCAAAACATGAAAAATTTACAGCTCAGTTTTGTATTCAGATCTGCAGCTTTCTGTTCTGGTTCAAGTCAGCAGATTCCATCACTTTATAAAACTCCCTCTAGAAATCAGTATTTTATAATTTAACACAAGAGTTTAGAAAATTTTGTGATGAGGTCTTTTAAAGACACCACTAAGTTTTCTCATGTTATCAAATGAATATTAGATTTTATTTTCTATACCACTGAGAACAGAAAAAAATAATTATAATATTAAATTATCAATGTAAAATCTCATTAAAATGAAATTTGAAAATAATAATTATAAAATTGAACTACATAGTCTGGCAAATTGAGGTATATTTAAATGCTGACACCTATATAATTTATAAGATCTAATTATAGTGCTTTAAAAATATAGCAAGTTTTCTGCATATTCTCTGCTATTCATTTCAAAACTGAAGTTTACTCTTTAGAAAAATACAGTGGTCTGCTCAAGTATGGTGAACTGGAACAACTTCTCACATAAAACAAAACATGATAAAATACCTATTTTATTGCTACTTAACCCAGAACAACATGGTATTTGAAATTTGTGCAATAAATAAACGTCCCAGCTATAAAAAGTGACACAGGAAAAATGTTCTCCTACTACTGCTTTTCCTTCTCCTCAGTCCTTGACTGATAAAAGAGCAGAGTGTGCTACAAGAGGTTTGGAAACACCTGTCCAAAACAGCTACAAAAACTACAGACCATCTGCTCCACCATATCAGTAAGGTTCCAGGAAAGACATAATGCCAATCATTTTAAGTTTTAAAATGTACTTGGAACTGAAAATAAGAATTAGCTAATTTTGGAAATACTTTTAAGGTATTGTAGAAAAATTATCTGGACATGCATAAGAACCTGTAGTTTGTCCTGTGACTTTTCTGGGATTTTCTGCCAATAAAAGTTTCTTCAGAATGAAGTTCTTTTAAATGAAACAAAATAGGTTTAAAAATGCAATTCATTAGAAAAAAATGCATATCCCCTACAGATTTAAAAATTCATCATGCTTAAGAGATAAGTCTAGGTACAAAGTATTTGCAATGGATAGATTTAGACAGTTTTAGAAATTGAGTAAACCAGCTAATGCATAATTGCCTTTCCTAACACCTGATTCCTATTATACTTTTCCATTTGCAGCTTTTGAAGTTACAAACAGTTTGATCTCTAAATGTACAGAAATGAAGACTACCAGCTAAAAGCCATTTAAAATCAAGTCTAAACAATGACCTTGATTTAAATATTTTAGGAAAAAAATCTCAAGGCAGATGTACAACTTTCCAGAAGACTTATTCTGAACATATTACAGAGGACTCTGAGCACATTATCTAAGAACCATCTGTCATTACCAATAAAAGTCATTTAGACTGTTAACATCACAAATATCCCATTGCCCTGCAAAGGCTGGATCTCCTTTGCAGCTGAAATGAAAGGTGTTCCTTGGACTGCACTCCCCAAACTTCTTGAATTGGACAACCACCAAAAGAATGCAAATTTTGTTGTAACACAAGACTGATTAGTGTCTTGGCAATGATTAGTCTAAGCAGCCTTCCACCCTGGATACATTTAGAGAGTGTAATACTTGACGCTATTATATTTTTAGTTATATACAAATTTTATTGCAAATTCGTATTTATCTACAATACAAAATTATTGTTTAAGAACTCAGAATAATTAAAGCTATGAAATTTTGTCAGAGTTAGGTATTAAACCACATTTGAAACTCAAGTAATAGCTCAGATAATAGGTCATATATGGACTTCCAAATAATTACAAATCAACAAAGCAACTTTAAGCAACTCCATTGCTACCACATTACAAAGAGCAGATCGTTTTGGTGAAAGATTTAAACGTTTTTTTGCCAAAATATCCAAGTAATTTATGGCAGAAAAAGAGAAAGAAGCTATGAACATCATAGGAACTGGAATATGTTGGCTGCTCCTCCAAGTTTTGCATTTTTATCAGCCAGAAGCCTTGACTTCCCAGGCACAGACTCAATTTGCTGTCAAAACAGACTCAGGAGTTCCAGTTTGAGAAGAAACCCAGCAAGAACACAGTAGAGAGGTCCAAGACAGCAACTAGCCTCTCACCAGGACTGACCAAGAGCAGATGACTGAGTATAGGAGTGCAAGATATAGCAGTACCTGCACAGAATACCCCAAGTTTCAGAGATGTCCTAAGAGAAGCTGCAGAGTACATCCACTTAATAGGAGTTAATGGACTTATCTAAACTGCCTAAATCTTTTTGCAATTTTAAGCTTTTTGGTAAATCACCAAGTCCTGGAACAAAGAATTCCAAAACACGAGTGCATGCCATATGGCATGTCTAGATTAAACCTGCTAGTTTCATTCAAAGTACAGTAAGGCACACCTTAAAGCCTAAAATTTTGATCAGCACACGGAAGTGCGCCTTATATGTGGACGAAGTTCGGGAAATTGCCGGCAGCCCGGGAGTGCGCCTTATAATCCGGTGCAGCTTATAGTCGTGAGATTACTGTAGTTCAAATATTTGCAGTGAAAGAGTATGAATCCCTTCCTGTTCACTTTCTTCAATCTGTTTGTATTTCCCTCTTTTGCAGACTAGAAATGTTTTGCTTATTCCACCGTTTCTCAAGTATCAGTTCCATCACCTTTGCTCAGCCTTCTTAAGCATCCTTTCATGAAGTTCTCATTCTGAAATAGGCCCTGAACTGTATATAGCATGTAAGTTTCAGAAAGACTATAACTGCTCATAATGATATTTTCTTCTCCTTACCTTTTCCAGTAATTCTTAACCTTTGGGGTTTTTTTTAATTTTCTGCTCTTGAGTGCTACTGAGCTCGTATTTTCCTCTTGTGCTTGACTGCAGGAAGCTACCTTGAAGCCCATAGTTATATTAGTAAGATATAACTACGCTAGGATTGGTCCAAACACACAACATCACTTCATATCCGTCCACACAAATTTCACCTGTTGTTTATGCCAGGCTGATAACAGAAACATGAATTTCTGTGACTCTTTGCTTTATACCCTTAGTAACATGGTGTTGTCAGCAAATTTTGCTGTCTCAGTTGCTCTTGTTTTATCCCTTCAGCAGAAAGAGCTTAAGCCTCATGTCAAATTGCAAAAGAATTACATGTTATTTCCTTTCATTTTGAAATTTGCCTGCTTGTTCTTAACAATTGTTTTCTGTCATTCAGGCAGCTCTTATTCATACAAGGGCATTCCCTAGAATTCCACAGCTGTGTTTCTTCTTTAATAACCTTTAGTGAAGAACCTTCTTTAGTGTTTTCAATATTCTAGATCAACCTGGTATATGTATTCACTGGTTAAGCTTTGTAAGGTGTAATTTTTCCCTACAAAAATCATGTCAACACTTTCTTAAAATGACATATTTAGCCATGGTGAAAGAATATTACACTCAAGTTTAGAGAATACTGAACTGAAGTCACCTTAATATTGTAATTCTAAAAGATACTGGAATATTTTGCAGATTGCAACTATTTTTATTGTACACAGCAGCTTACCAGCTCATCTGGGATCATACCCTTCTCCCACTTGTCGGTTTTCCAGTCAGTTATATAATGAAATTTAAATTATTTGAAAAGTGTTAAAAAAATTAATTTTATCCATTATACATGTTATAAAGTTTTTTTACAGTTATATGCAAAAACACCTGTGTTCATATTCCCTATTTCTGATAGATATGTTCCAAAAAATTACTTATCATACAATGTTCCACTAGATTTGACAAATTTATGCTGAAAACAAGGTGAGGATCAGTTTTCAAAACAATTTGTCACTGGCGTCTCTGATCTTGTCACCAACAACTTGGCAACAATTCCTAAAATGTGACTTATGATATAAAACTCTGCTGTGAAACCCCAGCCACAAAGAACACTGACTATTCACTGCTGAAATATTTTTGGATCAATACTTTGCCCTGGAATGCTCCATATGGCATGCAAAAATCATGTTAAGATTAGGAATCAATGTCAAATATAAATGGCTGCTAGTGATAATTACTATTTACCCGATTTATCCACTCTGCAACTAATAACTTAGTTTTATGAAGCATCTTTCAAATAAATTTCCACATGACCTTGTATTTTCAGAATGGAGTTTAAATTACTGCCCTCTTCACTTGCTAACATGCTCAATTCAAATAGATTTTAAAAATACAGCATTTTCACACTGTTAAGCCGCACCTATTTCACTGAGGAATAGAGCCGATCCCGGAAGTGCGGCTTATAACCAGGTGCGGCTTATGAGTGTGAAATTGCTGTAACTGACAAAGTGTGTATTTGACATTTTTCTCCTAGCTTTTCCAGAATAAACTGTGGTGGAAAACAAAAATCAATGTTTCTCATTTGGTTCTTTTAAAGAATTCACCATGAAGTTTTTAAGGAGTTCAGTCATGACTAGGAGGTCAAGTGGATTCTCACTCAATGAAACGCTTTCACATCCAACACTGAACTGTTATCTTTTACAGCTGTTTTTCCTCCTCTTGTGTGGTGGTTTACTACCTTTGCACACAGGAGTGTTGCTAAATCTTAGCAAAGGAATGGAGCTTCTTATGCAACTCCCTTAAAGCCTTTTCTTGCTGAAGTGGTTATTGACAGAAGAAAGTGGAGTAAAGCAGTTTTCTTGAAAAATGCCTTAGATACAAATGCAAGATGCTGAACTCTACACAAGGACAACACTTGGCAACATTTATATCTAATACTATTTTGAAAATAGCCTAGATAGACACAGAAGCATTATGGATAGTGAGACTATTAAAGAACATAATTCCTTTTCTCTAATTTCTCATTTTAATAAACCTCTTATTATCTGTAGTGAAGACTGACCATGAGTTGTTCTTTGTACTTGCTGGAGAAAATATTACTTAATCTACTGCTTTGAATTTCTATAACTTGAAAAGGAAAACAACTTCCAATTTACCCAGCAGTTATAACTAATAGAACATAGCAAAACAGGATGTGGCAATGTGAGCATGAATTATGCCAGTAATAGATCAATCTCTGTGACTTTAGACAACAATAATGAGGGCCGTACATAAAACTCCAATCTAATCACTAGGTTGGAAGAGACCTTCAAGATCATCAGGTCCAACCCATGTCCTAACATCTCAACCAATGATGGCACCAAGTGCCACATCCAATCATTTTTAAACACATCCAGGGATGGTGACTGCCCCACCTTCCCAGGCAGACCATTCCAGTACTTCACATTCTTTCAGTAAAAACTTTTTCCTAATATTGAACCTATATTTCCCTTGGTGCTGCTTAAGATAATACATATTCATGGGCCCTCTAGGAACAAAAAATTACATTCTGCAAGTTATTTTTTTGGCCATGAGAACAGAAGAATCAGTAGCAAGAACTAATGAAAATCTTCCAGGTTGGTTTCAGGGCATTTACAAGTAGGAGCCACATAACGTTATAAGCCCATGTCAATAACAACAGATAATTTACACTGTTTAGGTTTTTTTCTTTGTTCACCATAGCTGATGTATTAAAAACAAACTATTTAGGTTAGAGCCATCAATATGGTCCCTAATTATCTTACCAAGCCATGACACAGTGTAATGACTCAAAGTAGCGAATCTCTCTGTAATTAACACTGAATACCACTACGGCATTTACTTCCTCTAACAGCATGAAATACAAGCATACAATTAATTCTGTTTCTCATGTATATAAAGGTGAAGCCTATACTTCACACACTTTAGTCCTGAGTCTTTTCCTCAGAAAAGGCTTAGGCAGACAGTTCACAGAAGCTGTAAGAGCACATGAAAAGACAACACTACCAACAGCCTTTTCAAAAACTTCCACATGCTTGAAAAGTCTAACTCTAGCTATCTCCCAGAAAATTCACTCTGCATCTTTAATTTCTGAGATTACCCCACCTGAACTTAAAATCCCTTTTGCAGATGTGAAATTATGGAAGTACTGAGTTGTTATGGAAAGTCTGAGGAGCAATAAAATGAGGACAAACCCATAAGCGACTAACTAGTTGCCTCTCCAGCATAGGTGAAGTTGCAGAAAAAACTTTCTAAACCTGGAAGCTATTTCTTTTTTAAAACGTTATATGGCAGATTTGACTAAAAACATCCAGACAAATTATTTTCAAAGGCATGCACATTTGGGATAGCAAAATGTAGATTTCATCTTTGTTTCACCATTCAATGACAGAAGAAATACGTATTACAAAAACTTCTTACATTTTACACTAGGCTGAAAACTGGGCTTCAATTAGTCAGACATGACTGTTTGGCTGAAAATAAATTTGTTTTGAAGTTTCCTTCTAATTAAAACCCCATGTATTCTATCTGAGATCACTAATTTAATTTATACTTAAACATTTAAATTCTGTCTGAAGTCGTGTCTTGACATGAATTAGCTGGCCAAAAATGTGGTGGGAAAAAAAGCAAAGCTGTGTCACACTAAAATTAACACTGCTTTTAGTCACAGAATCCCATTTAAAAGTATAATTTAACTTAAAAAGCACAAACTAAATCCACATCATTAGTAAATATGTGCTGCAACTGATTTAATTCTGAAGTACCTTGCTGCAAGGCAAAATATCTTCACATAAATGCCAGCCTGCTTTAAGCAAACCAGTGATTTGATATAGGGACAAACACAATCGATTGAAATAGAATATGGCAACTTTTCCACTGTGAGAACTTCATGTGAACCAAAGCCAGACCACACTTCCTCACCGTTGGTGGCTGCATGCGCTTCGGGAAATCTTTGTGCTGTATGGGTTAGGGCATTTCCCCTGAGCAACACCGGGAAGCAGACGGAAGTCACGCGGCTAACCCGACCCTATAAAACCCCGCACAACGTGCCAATAAATGCCATTTGCCCTCCACCATATTGGTGTCTGCGAGCACTTGGACCAAGTGGCTTGGGGTTAGCCACCGTGCCGTTCCCGAACCAGGCCTCCAGCCTTCGGCAAAGGAAATGTTTGGTGCTGAAACCTGGGAACTGTCACGTGGGAAATGGGAATTGGGTGAACAGCGGCCGAAGCAGCTAGACTAGCTTGGTGGGGAGGATGCTCGCGGACCTGTGCAGAGGATTGAGGCTCTCGCAAAGGTCGTGTATCAGATTCATAGGCAGTGGGGCATTGATTGGAAATTGAGGGATTTTACCCTCGCGGTGTCAAGGCTTTTAGAAGCCAGGGTAATTGAGAGTTCGGTGGATGTACTACACCCAGAGATATGGGACAAGTGCACGAAGGCACTGGCGGAAGAGACCATGTCTTCGGGATCGGGTAAACAAATCATGGGGAAAAGTTGTACAGGCTTTGCAGAAGCCTCTACAGGAGCAAGAAACCTGGAAAGCCGCTCAAAGCTGCCTGCTAGCAACACCGCGGCTGGGAGTTGGGGCGGCTACACAGACACTCGATGACAGCGGTCTCGCCGGCTGCGGAGATTCGCGGGAGAGGGGACCCTCTCCACAGTTGTGGTGCCATAGGCTTGCCTGTGCCACAGCCTCTGAGCCCTGGCACACCTACAGAGGGGAGAGAGCGGCTGCAATCGCTCTGGGAGGGGTTGGCAGATGAGGCTCGGAACGCCGCCATTAAAGCGGAGTCTGAAAGCACCGGGGAGAGCCCCCCACCCTATGCAGCACAAAATGGCGCCGTAGCCCAGGGGATGGGAGGGGCGTCATGGCTGCCGGCGGGAACAGGGAATACCTGCTAATTAACACAGACACTCGCAAACAGAGAACCAGCAGAACCCGGCAGGGGAACGCAAGGCCAGTCAGGGCGCTGGCCTGAAAACATGCCCTTGAAAGGCAAGCTTTTCTCCATGATTTGAGATGTTTACCCGATCCCGAAGACATGGTCTCCTCCGCCAGTGCCTTCGTGCACTTGTCCCATGTCTCTGGGTGGAGTACATCCACCGAACTCTCAATTACCCCGGCTTCTGAAAACCTTGGCACCGCGAGGGTAAAATCCCTCAATTTACAGTCGATACCTCTGCGAAGGCAACACCTCACTAACCTTTTAAAAGGCAAAAGAGCACAAATATGCAGTATGACTAATATTTACTAAACTAATTCCCTATTTCACCTTTTGAATTTCAAAATTATTTCCCTCATGTATCATTTTAATTATTTTTACAGTTCATTCCCAGAGAACCTCGATACTGGGAAATTAATTAATAGGCACAATAGAAGAACTGTCAGCATTGTTTAAATATAATTTCTGCACTAGCCTCATTTACATGTATCCCTTTATTCGAAACAGTGGTACTGCTGATTTTTTTGTATGAAATTGTTAGTTCATTAAAAAGAGCACAATGATATCCTTTTCTGCAGATATTCATGGGTTATCAAATCTACTGAAATACATGCTTGAGATAATCATTAGAGCATTTATTCCACGGATTTCAAAGACACTGAAATAGTTGTATAATAGTTGCATTATTATTAATTAATTGGCTTTAGCTTTATCATATCATTAATTTTCATAAAAGTTATCAAACTAATACTTCAAGGCAGACCTACAGAAAGTAGTGAGTGGTAGTCTACCATTTCAAACTGAAAAAAGTCATGAGAATACCTCTACACATATATGTCACATATTTATACTGAAAGACTAAAGCAAAATCTAAGTAACAGTATTAAAAAATAGTGGTTGCTTATTCCAACTTCTCATTGAATAACAAGAAAGGGCTTACTGACACACTGACAACATATAATTCAAAGAAATCCCCTCATGAAGTGTGTCTTAGGCCACAAAGTTGGTGGCTGGATTACAATGAACTCTTAAATAAAATATTACAGGTCATTTGAGAAACAATTCAACAAAGATATTGCTGAATTCTTGTTCAGTAAATAAAAACTCTACAATCCCCAAATTCCTACTTCTGTAAGTCAGGGGATGATTACACCAATGTAATGTAAATGTTTTGTGAAGATTTCTTATTAGATTGACATCTAATACCAGAACCTTGTCTGTTTAAGGAAAAATACATTTTTTTCTTAATAATAACAACAAACAAATTTTTAAGCAAACTATCTCCAAAACTTTTTCTTTCTCTCAAGGAACACACTGTAAGTGCTGAGAATGAACAAATATGTCACATGTTCAGTCATATGTTTTCTAACAGGTGGTCTTGTTGACTAAGATGATAAGTAGAAATATCAAAAAGACATTTAGTAATAAGCAAGAGATATTACCTTCCTTCCCTGTTTTTCAAGTTAACAAGTTTAGGTATGACGGAGTTAAGTAAAAGCACAGATTCAAGAACATCATCCAACTCTCTAGCACAACCATTATCAAGATACCCAAGACACAGCCCTGGCTGTTCCCCCTTCTCCCATCATCAAACCACATTAAACCACATTCTACAAAACCAGAAAAAAGCAACAAAAGCCTTAATTTCTGAACACCATTATTGCTATTAGAGGCTAGGAGATAGCTGGGACTAGTATTTCCCTCCATTTGCTGTCCTGCAAAACTCTTATTTGTAAAAACACTGTTTCATTGCATAGCAACACCATCTGAATCAGTCCCTACTTAAGGATGGCAATCTGCCTGAATGTTCAATCTTGCTTAGTGATGATGACTTAATTATACCAAGCTTTTTGTGAACATATGACTGCTTACAACATTCCTTGGTCTGCACGCTTCGCATTTCATTTAACTATTAAAACTAGCTAATAATGCCACCAAAACTAAAGTAGGCAGTTGCTGAATGCAGCAACATCTTGTCTGATTAAAGAAAAGAAAAAGCACAACATCTGAAAACATCACTCAGCTGCTCCTCAGCTCCGTCCAGCACAGAGGCTCTATAGTCATGATTGTGCTCAACTGCAGTTTATAAAAGGGCTTATGTCAAAAGCAACTGAAAAGCCAACAGCATTACTCATTCCAAGTATGTGAAAATTGCTAGTCACTCAGTATGACAGCTGGAAGTGTTAATAATGCACGAATTTTAATTAAATTCATTAAATACTTGATAGCTATCTCCAGGAGTTTGATCTTGCTGAGATGAATAAGACTAGCTGCTTCTTTTGTTTATACAAAAGACTCACGAAGCTAATCCAAAAACTACTCTTCAGACCACTTCTATTCCCATCCACCAATTGCTTAGCATACAGAGAATTACTAGTGATGATCAGGTACAGCTCTGACCAGAATGAGAGACTACATCTACTAAATATGACTGCCTATATTCGATTTAGCAAAAATATTTCCTGTGAATAACACTACCATTCTGAAGATGCTAAATGACTCCACAGAGCCACAGCCTGCTCAGAACTTAAATATCTTTCAGGACAATGAATCAAGGCAAGATCTTTGATTTAAATCTTCTTAGGATGCTGACAATCAACTGCAGAACAATCACGATAAAGTCTGCTTTAATAATAAATCTTCACACAAGACCACTGATTGAAGACAGCAGCACAAAGCAATAGACTCATGTGGGAATGGCAACACCTGAAGAGTTGTTACCATCTGCTTTATCAAGGTTCTCTGGAGGTTACCTTTGATGCTACTATTCTTATCTCTGAAAAACAAAATTTCTATGTTGACCCTGAAGAGAGCCCAGAGCAATTACGAGATGATTACAACAGTAACACTTTTATACTTTTTTCCATCTCAGATGTATCAGACACTAACCATTAATACTTTCCTAGCAGCCACTTTCTTAGAAAAACTCCTACAAGAATATCCAGATGCAGTGCAAATGAAGAAAAAAGGGGCAGAAAGGCAAATTTTAAGATACTACAACCTAAATGCAACCTTATTAATTGTAGTATTACCAGCAATGCACTGGGGATTTTCTAGAAAACCTTATTCCATAAGAAATACAGCACAAGGGCTTAAAAAGCTCTTGTTCTTCAACAGCTTTTCCCAAACTGACAGGCTGAGGTAACCTGCACAGCTTCATGCTTCTCCTGTTTGACATGACATCACCAGACTGTGAAGCTTAAGTTACTCAAATCCCTTACTTCTGTCAATAAACATGACTTGCTGTTTTCTTACCATCAGCTTTTGTGAGCAACACTCCACTAATCAATGCTGACATTCAAAGGACTGAGTTTTCAGTACCAGGAGCATGAGACACTTCCAACAGATGACAAAGCAAACAGGAGTGCCCTAATCACCACCCTGACCCTTAAGCAGCTCAAAATAGGACAGCTTTGATCCACAGAAAAAAGTTTTCTGGCTGATTTTTTTTACCAAATGCAGAATCTTGAGCTGAAATTCACAGTGTGACATTTAGTACAGTACATCTGTGATTTCCTTTATCAAAAACTATTGACCAAATACTTTAAAAGGGTAATACTAGCCCCACTGAAACAACCTGGATGCTGCATTAGATTCCCAAACATCTC
>VRYO01001878.1:37576573-37644703 GCA_009812075.1 Sialia sialis
GTGCGGCTTATATTCGTGAAATTACTGTAACTGAAATTCGCCTTTTAAAAATTTCTAATCAACAAAGTTCCTTCACAGTGAATAAAAGAGAAATAGAGGTACATCAAAATACCTTTCCATTAGTACTTCCCAGAGGCTTGCACTGTCTTCTCTGAATTGATAACTACTCAGCAAGTTTATTATGTCAAAATTGATAACAAGAAAAGATTCATCAAAGATGCTTTATTGTGTTTATTGGGTTTTTTGATCTGCTCCCCAACAGCGGTATTTCTGTGCACCTTTTCTCCAACTTGACATTTTAATAACAAATCACCAAAGTATCAATATTTCCTCTGTGTTCAGTCTCTGAAGTAATGTGATACAACAGAAAGTAATGACAGATTTAAAATAACTAAGTATATCTAAAGTATACTAGGATAAAATTACATTTAGACATGTGTTTTTAGTCAGTAGAGGAAAAATCACATCAAATTTAGAAATAAACCTCTTATAATGAATCCCTGTTTTAAAATATGTCTTAATCTGCAGGTTGAAAGATTATCACACAGGAAGCTAATGTGAGCTTTGCATGAATCAATACTAATCAGCTATCCACAAAAGGGAATGTATCTTTGATTGAAATACTATACTTAAAACTAAAGAAAATATGTACCTTAGTTCTTTTTAAAGTATCAGCTGTAAATTTACAAACTATATTTTAATTACTGTTGGTGAGCATGATATGGGTTTCCCTGTTCATTACTCACTGTTGCACACCAGCTTGCCAGATAAATATTTGTTAATATTCGCATTTCTAATTTTTTTGAGTGTGATCAGTGCTTACTTTCTGTTAGGAAAAAGGTATAAAACACAAGTTCAAATGCTTACAGGGTTTATGAAGAAGAATATTTTAAGTTTGATTGGATTAACACAACGCATTAGCTTGCACAACATACGTTGCTCTTCAAAACGCAGGTATTGCAATTTCCTTAGTGGATGCTAATGCATTTAAATTGAAAAGCACTGGTATCACATCTTTCAAATGCAAACTTCCATGGAAAATAAATTGAAATAAACTGAATGGCACCTGATGATGGCATTTATAAACACAGTCGTCTCACAAAAGAATGACTTAAAAAGAAATGAAGCACAACTACCTGTAAGTGTTCTCACGAAGATGCAACTATATTTTAAAAATGTGAATGGAATTTGTAACTATTTTACATATATGAAAAACTACATTAATTTCTGGAATTGTTGAGCCATACAGAAAAAAAAATTACTAAAAGAGAAGCTGAAAAATTTGCAAAATAGTCAGCATGGGTTTTTGAAAAGCAGGTCCTGCTTGACTAACCAGAGCTCATTCTATGACAAGGTGATCTGCTGTGCTAGTTTCTGATTTATGGTTGCAAAAATAAATTACTCATTTTATCATGTAATCATGAGAAGGCAATGTCATCAAATCTAGATATATGTGAATTTTTGCTAACCAAGAACAAATAATCTAAAATTACTATTGTAAAATGTGCACAGCTTTCCCATTTTTTTCAGCAAATGTTGAAGATGCACTGAGTAATATTAGATACTGACAAAGAACCTGTTGATAGACTGCACTGATCTCCATGAAAGAAGAAAATGCACTACTAGCCTTCACATAATGTCTAGTTAATCCAGGATGGTGTAAAATGGATTGAACAGGGTTATGTCATTCACATTAGCAAGTAACTGAAGGCAACAGGAGATGATGGAAGATCAAAGCAGTCTGGGCTGATGACCCTAAAGGATATTGCCTATAAACATCTCCAAGTTCAAACCTCATCATGAGTGGCATGGCTACTGGCAAGACACTGCTCAAAAAAGCCAGAAGTTTTTGTTTCTATGGCTGGAAAAAATATATCTTTAAAATAACAACTTAGTGGTACTGGAGAGAGAAAACATTTTTAATTTCAAAAAATCAAGCAAAACACAAAAGCTGCGATTGAAGGACTTGGAAACAAAGGTAGAAAGATCAGTGAATTGTCAATGCTGCTTAAAACAGTGGAGAAATAAAAGCAAGCCTGTGTGAAATTAAAGCATTGTGAGCCCCTGCAAATGGAATGAACAGAAATCAAAGTAATCAACTAAATTCAAGTGTGCTTTATTACTCCGGTAAAGTGGGCTGAAGTATCCTTAGTGTAATAATATTCAACATTTCAAAATAATAGTAGCTAAGTTCAGTATATAGCCCACTAGAAACATTAGAGAAAAGGGTATTGTTCACATTCACAAATTACCAGTTCAATTAGATGCACTTTAAAAAAAAAGTATTACTTTTCAAATTCATTTCATAAGTTACCTTCAAATGAAGTTTCCAAAGGTATTTGTTGCAATCTCTGTCAGCATACATGAGTGAGAGACTTGCACCATTTGCAACACACAATTCAATTTCTATGGGATTGTATGAACTCAGTATTTCTCAAACACCAGGATTAATACTAACTGAGAAAGCCACATAAATAAAGTACACTGTACTTACAATTGAATTCTTTATTAAATAAAAATGAAGTCCTATCTTTCCCTCCCTACTGTGGAAAAATGCAGTTCCAAAATTTAACCCACATATCTCCAGCTTGAATCAAAACTTATCCTCTGTCAACTAGCACCAGTCACAGCTTCCAAAAACTACAACAGCAGATGTGGAGTCACCATCTCTGAAAGATGTTTCCCACAACAGCTATTTTCACTTTGTAAACTCATTCATGACAATACTACAACACAGTAATGATGCTCAAGTTGTGATTCAGATGTTATGCATAGTCTTGAGTGAGTCTTTCAAGGAAATTTTAATTTTAGCTTCACTGAAAGATATCATTACCCTATGGAACATTATTGAAGACAACTGAGTTACATGAAATGAATCTTCCTCACTGAATCCCATCTAGAAGTTTTTTAAATGGTTTATTGTACACACAGTGAAAATGGATTAGGGTGTAGCCAAAAAGGTTGAATAAAGAAATGAATGTTCACAGACATACGTTTTCAAAAAGGTAAATAGACTAGGCAAAATTTAAAACCAAAGATGGAAGCATCAAATCAATTCACTAATTTTAAATACGCAATTATTAGTAATAACTGATTTTTATAGTAATCAGAATAATCAGTATATTAACTACATATTTTGCAATTTTTACTTTCACAGTATATACTCTGTTCAGAGATCTGAATAATCAGGACAACTTTATTTCTGAACTGGTGCCCAACTCAAGATTTCCATTAATTTTTTTGTTGTGTAGAAATGTACATAAACAGCTAAAGGTGGCAAAGATTTTATGGAATAATGCTTACTAAAGAGAGTTCAGTAGACTGCTGAAACCAAATTTAACTTGAAAACCATCATCCATTTCTGATGCCACATTAGGCATCACTTTTGAATTTCCTCACATTCAACAACACACTACAGCATTAACAGCATTATTTTAGTTTCCTATACAAAAAAATTAATTCCAACTAAGCACAGAACAGCCAAAATTTATCAGCTTTATATACACTTTGAAATAGTTGGAGTTTTTTGATCAGCTGTTTCTGAACTACTGCTGGGAGAACAGAAACTAAATTGGGATAACCATATGAATACTTACAGAGAAAAATGTCAGGAAAATGAAGGAACTGAATAATGGAACATCTGAGCAATGACAGAAGAAGAACATTACATATTCTATCTGATTTAAGCAGAATTATATTATTTGTATCAGATGAAAATTGAAAAAAAAAAAATAGGAATTGTGCTTTCCGAAATTCTGTGAGGGGAAAGTACAGCACAGACTGTCTGGAAAATGCAAGAGAAAAATATGTTGAACAAAAAAATCCTATGCAAAATCTACTAGAAAAAGTTAAGAAATAAGAGAAGCAAGAGGTCTATTGAGGAAAAGAGGAATCCTTGGTATCAGTAACTGCCACCAGCTGTCTCCGGAGAACTGTCATACAGACGTTGTAAAATCCCTATCTTAACTAAGGAAGACAGGTCAGGGAAAAAAAAAACAGATATGCAAATCTGCAGCATAAACTGACAGTGAAGTTGCAAGGAAGCCTCAGATCACCCATGAACAGGATGGAGGAGGAAAAGCGAAAAAGAACCAAGAACCCCTGTGAGACTGGAAGAAAGGGCAGAAAAGCTCTCAAAATAGACAGCCAAGGACAATGCAAGTGGCAGAGCAAAGCACACGACTGTCATGCATCAGGAATACAAGAAAGGCCAGAATATTAAAGACGTAGTGATCACTACTAGGAGCTAAAGGACTGGATAGATAAAAGAAGATAAGATTTTTATTATTTCACGTAGTTCTAATGAGGTTGTGCATTCCAAAAACAAACAGTAATTATGCAACTTTCAGAAGCGCTTCACAAGGATCTACGTGGCTATAAAGAAGTTATTTTTACTGAATTTTTCTGGATTTGACAAATATTAGTTTGTCCTTTCTCACCGCTCCCCCCCAAGCTGTGTTGGAATTTAGGTATTATGTCTTTCACAGTGGCAAAGAGTCACAATTATCTTTAACATTTAATAGATTGTCTGTGCAGGCTGTGTTAGCTACAGATGTCTTAAAATATTTGAAACAAGGAACCAGAGAACTATACATGTTAGGACCTTTGTATATTTGCTCAGATTTTAACAACAAGAAGACAACAGAACAAAAAGGGAGAAGTCAAATGGCAGTCATGGTTTAGTTGTTAGTGCTCACTTAAGTGAACAACAATAACTGACACAACTAACTGCAGCTTCTGAAAAGAGAACTAAGTCGTTTGAAAATCCTAAACAACTTGAAATCATAGTGTAGTCTTAAATGAAATGTAGCCTAAAAACAACAGTGATGCTCAGTGAGGAAGGGCTCTGTGGGAGGAAGGAGCATAACATTAAAGAGCACAGGGATGTAAGAAAGGCAATTTTCCTTTTGTCTTCCTGTATAGCAACACAATTCTCCTCCTGACTTTGAGAACAATATTAATTTTAATAAAGCCTAGAAATACTATTTCAAAGTAGTCAAGGAGCAAAACAGTTTTCTAGACTGTATCTAACATTGTACAAGTATTCTATATGCATTCATCAAGATCCTGATCAATAAAGCACTTGAGAGTACATGCTTAAATAAAAAAATTCATGAGTTTCTCTATTGAAGTCAATGGGATTATTCACATTCTTCAAGCTCAGATAAACTAAGCATAAGAAAAAGTACTTTCTCTCTGCATTCACAATCAACCTTCACTTAGCCAAAATTAACATCTATTTCAACAGTACTGGAAGCTACCTTAAGAACTTGAACCTAGAAATACCTACAGGCTTCTCTAGGCATATCACTGAGTTTTCATTTTGTTGTGGGTTTTTTTTTGCATGTCTAAATACCTTTCTCATAAAAAAGCATGGGTTCTCATTTTTTCCTTCTTTTATTTTCCACACTGAATCTTCCCTGACGTCAATGAATGCCATCAAAGAACAATGGACAAAAATTAGCAATACACAAACATATTTTCCTATTCGCACTTACATTACAACATTTGATCTAGTAGTCAAGAATTTCACATCATAAGTGTTTTAAAACATTATTAAAAGACTTTTAAGTTACTTTCTGCAAAAATGCAGAGAGCTTCCATTTTGAGGTGAAGATTTCTAAATCTGACTGCCTACCAGCATGTTGTGTACTCATGCCACAAAGCTAATGTAGATGGAGTCAATATGTTCAATGGAGCCTAAAAAGGAATTCAGCTGATGAGCCTCTCTAAACCATAAATCTCATCAATCACTCTAAATCTCTCTCTAGGCTCCTCAGTTTATTTACGGGTGAATATAACAATGAACACAAACTTACAGAAAGACACCCATCTTCTTGCATTTAGATCTCAAACTGAACCTCACCTCTGCTGTCCACAGTAAACTCACTAGCAGGAAGGAAGGAACGATCAGGAACTTTGGAGTTCCGGAACCGACAGACCTCTAAACACAGAAATTCCCACGTATTGGCAAGTAATATGCAAATCCATTCAAAGGCATTCACTTGTGCCAATTAAAAACTTCAGCTGTTATGGGCAGTCACATTTAAGGATCTCCTAGAGGCTGCTACTGTCAGTTTTATACCTGCGACTGCCAGTGCTAGCGAAACAGCAGATCAGAGTGGAGAAGCTGAATGTGCACAGTGCTCTGTGCTAAAATGTGGTCAGCAGAAAACCAGGACTCAGTCTGCTTTTACTGAAAATTTGGGAACCCTGTCTCTCCACAGGAAACTGCAAAATAAATAGGAAAAACTAACAAACTAGACTTGGATGATCAACAAGAGCTATGAACACACTGTTGTAATTCTACAAATACCATCTGGCTTTTTTCTATTATAGGAGAAAACCTGTGAGCTATATTCATACACAAAACACTCTCATATAAGAATGAGAGAACTCTAAAGTCACATTGAAAAGCTGAATTATTGTTGAAGAAATTTGTTTCTTCTCCCCTTTGCACATAATCCTTAGGCATGTTAAAGACTGTACATAAAGTTGTGCATATATATATGGTTAAAGCAGTGTGGTTCATTTTTTACTAACACTCCTACCTTCTTTTCTTCAAGTTTTCTATTATTCCAGATTGCACTTGACACAAGGCAAACAATATGAGGTTAGTGACTTCAGTAGTGCTGTTCTGCTGAAATATAATTGCCTGCCACAATAAATTCCTAATGAGCACAACTTTTGCCAGAGGAAAGTTGCCCTGGTAACAAAGTTATTCCAGAAGGTAACTATCCATTTGGTAGAAGGCAATGACACTCAGTTATCTGACAAAGATTCAAAAACTTTAAAAACTTTTCAATTGCTGAAGTTCAATGGAAGCTTGATATACCAGAACTCTCTTGACACGAGAAATGACTGATTGAGAAACTTCCAAATGAATGCAGAGTTAGAACAAGGACATTATGTTAAAACAGGTACATGTTTGGATTGCCAGTCTTGCAATAAATAAATTATTCTCTCACTTGTTCATGGTTCCAAATAACTAAATATTATTTAAACCATACTTTTATAAACATTTACTTTTAAAGAGAACAATGCGAAAAGGTTTTCCTGAATTATAATGCAAGTAGGCAAGATCAAGGCTGGGATCAGCAGACAGTAGGACAGTGAATTCCAGCTCTGAGGTAGAGAGCTAAACGAATTCCCAAGAGAAAACAAGAATCAAAAGTGTCAGAATCAAAAGTAGAGGCATGAACTGAGTACAGCCTCCTGAAGACACTGATGCTTTTCAACCCAGAAGCTGTTTTCTCTTACAGTCTATGGCAGGTAGTGACAAGAAGAGTCACTACCAAGACACACAATATTTTTACTGTTATTTCCTAAGAAAATTAAACTTTCATGCTCACATTTTACATCTGGCAGGAAAGGTTATATCCCACTATGTCTGTCTCCCCTATTCCAGAACATTTAAAATGTTTCAAAATGACAAATGTCTAGAAATCTGAAAGACATGATCCTACCTACGGGTTAGTACAGTAATTTCACACTGATAAGCCACACCTATTTCACTGAAGAACTGAGCTGATCCAGAAGTGCGGCTTATCACCCGGTGCAACTTATTTATGGACAAATTCCACAGTCCTCCTGGCTACCCAGGAGTGCGGCTTATAACCAGGTGCGGCTTATGAGTGTGGAAATTACTGTATTTCTTAAAACTTAACTTTAGATGCCTATTTTTAAACAAAATCCCCTCAATCAAAACCTAGGAACTAGCTGCATAAATGATACCAGCAAATAAGTCTGTAACCACATTGGTCAATAAGGCATGAGGTCCAATATGAAACACATGAAAATAAAAATGAACACTAAGTCAAAGAAATTAAAAACACACTTCAGCCTTCCTTAAAGAAGGGAAGATGTAAATAGAGATCAATATATCTATATTTTCCAGGGGTACAAAAAAGTGTTTATTTTGGGCAAAGAAAGCATTGGTCTCCTTGATTAAGAAAAAAGAATAAATTCCAAGAAGGGAAAAAATGCATTTTTCTAGACCCACCTGCAGGATTCCAGGAAGAAAGAAAGAATCCAGCAACAGGTGCTCCCTATTGAAGTTTGTCTAAGGGATGCAACCTGAGAAATGCACTATCACACAAGAAAGAAAAATCTTTGGAAAGATGGCAAATAGGGACAAGCAATCATTCTGATCTAACAGGAGGGCTGAAATCACAGCTCTGCTCTCTCATCATCTCTCCCTTGCACCGGCTGTGGTACTCATCAGCCTCCTCACCTCCCTAATGTGAAGAAAACTAACAGATATTGCCAAGCAGCTGAGGGGAACAGAAACTAGAAGAAAAACCTATTTCAGCAGTGAGACAGTAAATCAACTACTAGTAAATCACTACTACTGTCAAATTCTATGGATGTTATTATTTGCCTTTTTCTGTGTCTTTTGTTAATCTTTCTTTTGCATTTTACATTGTAAAATTTTATAAATTCTTTCATTTGCACCTAATTTTACACAGTAAGCTTTAAGGTACCTTGGTAACAGTAAAGTTTTCCTCACATAAGAACAGGGCAATGCTGCAAAGTAGGACAACAGGGTACTGTAAACAGTACCTACCTCACCTCCCTGGTGTTGTGTTTCCAATGACTCTGAGTGCATTATTCATGTCAACTGCATCAGCTACTTACTGGTGAGTTGGCAATACAGCAGTCAGCTAAATGGTATGAAACAAAAATGCCTCCTGGCAGGTGAAAATATTAGGCTGTACGCTTCAACTCTAAACATTCGTGCAGCATATGACAGCACGTATTTAGAACTGAAAACTAACACATGTAGCTGCTACTTTATTTTCCTTCTCCAATTTCTTTTTTCTGAGCAAGTTTTTACTCTGAAACCTGTGTTGGTGTCTCTTCTGTGAACTATGTATTCGTATTATGGTGAGTTACACAGAGAAATCACTGAACAAAAGACAGCACAAAAAGGCAATTTATGTGAGAACATCAGATCAGAAGGTAAACACTTTAATAAAATTACATCCATTCCATTCTACGTGAACAATAAATAAAATTAATACTTTAAGGCAAATGAAAATGCCTATCCTATTTAAAACACCAGATAGTATAATACCTTGTTATCTTGCATCCAGATAATTTGATGGCATTGTTAGAGACTTCCCTTCAGCTGCAAACTGCCCAAAAATCAAATGTAGTTTTGAACTCCATATTTAAGCAGGGAAAAAATACTGATACTTAAAACTAAACACAATTCTGTTCTAAGAATTGGTAAACAAGCACTGACATGCAAGTCCAGTATTGCCATTTCTAGTCAAGGATGAAGAATTGGAAATGGCTGTCACCACTGAAATGGCATTGATTCCTATCCCCCAGGACAGAAGTACACTGCTACATAAGAACAGCGTATCTTAGAAGTGCCTGAAAGATAACACACATTTTAAGAATTTAAATAAATTAAAATGAAAACTTCAATGGAAACTGCAATAAAATCTCTTAGATACTGAGATTTGATGTTAAGCATACAAAATACTTACCTAGAGTAAGACAGCACCAATGCTGAGCATTGATGTGTCTCCACCTTTTCTAATACAGTATGGTGAATCTTGACTTAAAGTTAGAAGCCCACAAATGTCAGTTTCAAAGAGCAAAGCAATCTTTAAAACAGTATCAAAGCATCCTTCTGTCAAGGACCAAATATAAAACTAACTTGCATTTTATAAGTCCATAGAAATACGCTAAACACTTATACATTCTGAATAATTTAACCATCATGCTACTTCATCTTACCAATCCTTTGTGCCAAAAAAGATGATAACATATAAGATAAACAGGTGAGATATAATAAAAGATAAAACTCAGGTTTTATGTTACACTATTTTGGTTTGTGGACATGAACATTCATATTAAACAGTTTCAGTTCTATGGATTAAAATTTTAAATGTCTCGCGTATAACTTAACAAGCAATTTCTATACTAAAATAATTTACAAGGTATTTCCTGCATTAAAAAAAAAATTTAAAAAACCAAAACCAAAAAACCACAAGAGCTGAAACAAGTGAAGAATTGGGATAATTCACTCATTAAAATGCAATTCAGGTTAAAGAATAAATCAAACTAAATCCTTACAGCCAAAAAGCTTTCTCAACACATTTTGTAAGCAAAATGCATAATGCCTTTACTTTTTCTACTTGACACAGTTCTTCAGAAGACAATGATGTATTTTACTGGACTTCATAGATACAGTTACAGAATGACAGAGTACTGCAGTAATTTCACGATTATAAGCCGCACCTTTTTCATTGAAGAATCCAGCCTACCCCAGTAGTGCGGCTAATCATCAGGTGCAGCTTATTTATGGACAAATCCCAGTGAAATGCCAACCTGGAAGTGAGAGCCGGCCGGGGAGGGCGCCTGGGGCTGCCTTTAAAGGCTTGGCTGGTCTATGAAAACTGTTTGCAACTTGAGCACCTGACACCAAACCCCGCGCTGGTACCATTCTGTTACTAACTCGTTACTTTGTCACACATGGATCCTTGCTTTCTTTTTTTTAAAAAAAGTGCGGCTTATATTCAGGTGCAGCTTATAATTGTGAAATTACTGTATTTACTGAAGAGAGGATTTGTAAGTCTTTCCAAATTTCTCTTCCCCTTAACTCTAACTAGCTCAAGTATAGGTATTTTGGATCTGTTCAATGATTTACTCCACAGACTCTAAAAATTGACTGATGAATCCTAAATTAAACTAGACAGAGAATATGACTCCAGCCAGAGTACTCTTACTCGCATACACTCCACCATAGAGGTGGACATCATTAAAGTGTCCAACTCCATTCTCACGAAAGTCACTGGAAAAATGTAACGAATACCGAGAGACAGAATGCAGCTCCAACACCTCTAGCCAACAGCAGTTATCTCTCACACTATGAAACACACAACAGCACACTATTTAAATGTGCTGTCATTCCCCTGAAAACCCTGAAAAACTGGAGCCTGCTGTGAGAATCACCAATCTAGAATTTAACCTGGAAACAACACAATATTTATTTTTCCACTGAAACAGAGGAAAACAGGCAGCTTGGCAAAACAAAGTATGGTTTCAGCTTTAATGGGGAGATAGGAAGACGAAAGAGAGAAAAAATTTATTTTCCATGAAAACAGCAGCCAATCCTCTCTTTCAAAAGGTGCTACTGGTCTCTTCTCATTGGATTTCTACAGGAAACAGTGCTAGAATGCACTCCTGCTGCAGACATGAAGGGATCTCACAGTTCCACCTGCCTTCCTATTCCTTCCACATGAAGGAATCTGACTGTCCCACCCATGCTGAACCTGCTGCTGATGCTGCTCCTACGCCATTCCCACATCTTGACACACACTGGGACTAGAGATGATTAAACAGGGCCTTCAAAATGCCCCACCTCTTACCAGGATACAGCCTGAGCTGAAGTCTGACATAACAGTGTAGGGATGAATGCCTGTAGTCCCTGCTGATGTTACATCATCATGAACAACATGGTTTGTTCACCTTTCCAAATTTAAAGTGCAGGTAAAGCTATTTCTGTTTCCAGTAGTTCAAGAACATCAGGGGGTTAAAGTCAGTATAGCCACATCCTAAGTACCCACTAAAACAGCAGACAGTGAAACTGTAAATTAAGCAGAACTCCCATGTGTTTACTGCTTTAGGACACATGAGGTAGCAAAAGCAAGCCTGATAACAGGACCACCAGCCTTTGAGTACAGGGAGAAAAGTATTTAAACATCTATCCAACCCTTACAATTATTAGTAGGATTGTTCCTGTCATCTGTACCTGGAAAGCTAATTATGTTTCTTGCCTTTACTCATTTTACATCTCCCTTTCAAATCCACCATCACAGTTCCATCCACTGCCAAACCTCCTGGAAAATGTCTTTAACAATATATCTCCAAATGAGAGATGTATTTTGATCTATAGCAGGCTTCACAGCTTAAAAATACGAAACAGACAAGAAAACCAATTGAACAAATTCCATCTCTGAGGTGTTTTCCATTCAGAAAGCAGCACTACTAATACAGTTGTAAACAATTAAGTTAGAAAGTGCAGGCAACAGAATGGCTTAATGATAAGTTGGGTAAAAATCTGTAATGTTATTGCTTAACACTTCAGCAAAAACTTTGCACGGCTCTCTACTGGCTCTTGCAGGTTCACTGCATTTGTTATCCATATATCAGGGTGAAAAGATCCATATTATAGGTTGATAATCAGTGTAATATAAGCACAACTGAAATCTGATTAGCAACTTGAGGAATTGCTTGAAGTTCTTTCAGAAAAAGGTGTCTACATTAAGATATCCTTGCTGCTTTTAAATACACTATTAGACAAGACATGCATACAGAACAGTCTACTAAATAATAAAACCTACAAAATAGCACAGATCTGCTGCACCTGCTGAGTCAAAACATAGAATTACTCCTGAAGCTTGTTCAATATACAAAAATAGTCCCCACTCCGTGTATAAAAATTCCATTTAGGTATTTAGATGTAAATACTTTGAAGAAATCTTGATTTAAAAGATATCCTTGGAAATATCGTGCAAAGACTTAAGGATTAAGCATTTAAATACTACTTTAAATACAACAGAATTTTAAAAAAATCATAATTAAATTATCAGAAGCACTTACTACAGATAAAGTTCCCACTTAAGTGCAACTTGAGAGGTGCCTATGGACTAGCAATGAGAAAGGGCCCCTTTCAGCACGGCAGTAGTTTGAGAAATTAACCCCAGACTTAATTTTCCAAGGAAAATTCTCAATGTTATCATTGAATCATAGCTCAGAGATGAGCTCAAACTGTCAATTCTGTCAAAAACATCTAATTTTGGAGCACATATGGGTGGTTGGTTGGATTAAGGATGTTCTCCTATATGATTTTATCATATAGATATGGCTAATGTTCAGGTACCAAGTGCAGTGCTAGAGGTAGCACATTAAAAACCTTCAGGAAACCTTCAGACAAAAATACTGCAGCAACAGCAACAAAAATTATTCAAAAGGAGATAAATTAGTTACAGTAAAATATTTTAAATAGCTCAACCTTTCAAATTATCAGGAAGGTCATAAAGAATAAATATTTTACATTGGAATAGAATGCCAGGTAATAACAAATATCACAATGAGGACAGTAATTTCACAATTATAAGGCGCACCAGATTATAAGGCGCACTTCCAGGTGTCAACCAAAATTTCAGTCAAAAGGGTGAGCCTTATGGGCATGAAATTACTGTAACAGATATGGTAATTAAATAAAGGAGGCAAAAGAACCTCAGATGGAAACAATAAGCATGTTCAATTCAGATATTTCTTGAAGATAACCTCTGCAAGGATACCATCTCTTAGAACACATTATCAGTAGAACTGATAGATTCCTCTTTTCTTAACATGTTCTTATCAGATTTAGATACCATCAAACTTCACTGGAACAACTGACTGGGCTCATTAAATGAAGAGCAAGCATTTCTTCACCCTATTTTACAGGTCTGGATAGATGGTCCAAGTAGATATTCTGGCATTACAGTGTATGAAACTAACGGAACGTTTCTACATAATGAATAGATATAAAGACGAATGATATTTAAAGATATCACATCTCTTTACAAGGCAGAAATTATGAGTTAATCTTATATTTACTGACTAATACTGTTGAAAATTCTTACAAAAATTAAATTATCATTACTTTATACTTCCTCTCACTAAGTTCAACAACAAAGTTGGTAGATAAGGATATATAGTTTAAACATTTAGTCAAAAATTGCAACCAGAAGCTACTGGAACATGAAGCAATAGAATTAAGAATGGGTAAACCGCTTTTCTCAAACATCAATTCTTTGTCAATAGGAAAATAAATTATTGAGAAAAAATAATTACCACAACAAGAGGTCAGCAACATAAAGAGTTTTGTCTGGACAAACAGTAAGACAGGAGACACGACAAAGGACAAAGGCTGAGAACTGAGGACTGAAAGCTAATATTAGATTGAGCAGTTAAGCAAGTGGACAATAAGTCTGAAACTCAGAATCGATGGAGGGCATTGATTAGGCACAACTCAATGATTCACTTCTCTGAAGAGACAGAAGGGAATATTGACATTAACTTTGAGTGAGTGTTCATTTTAGTACTATAAACTATCATGACATCAAGTGCTTGGCTTTGAAGGGCAAAAAGACTGAAGATATTAAATGCTTCTAAGTAGTGGTGATCATTGAAGGTCTTTTCTCTTATTACAGCAATTCTCAGATGACACTAAAGCAAAAAGTTGCAGAAAAGCCACTCACAAAGATACTGGCATGTCCAGAACAGATTACCAGAGTTATGGAGCTTTAAAAAAGTACTTACTTGATATGTGTCCCATAACCTGATGGTACACCGTAAAGGGACTTCTCTCATCAGCAAGTTATTCATCCAACGGAAAGCAAACTGCAAGTATTTCACCTCATGCTGATCCAAGTGCCTATGAACTTGTTCTGAAGACAGAATAAACAGGTATTTTACTGCAACCTTTCTGAAATCTTGAAGTATCAAGCGTACTGTCTAAAACAATAAAATTCTCTTCCAATCTCAAGGAAATAACTTGTGGTGGTGCATGCAAATTCTCACAACCAAATGAGAACACCCAAAATATAAATTACAGTAATTTCACAATTGTAACCCGCACCTGATTATAAGCCACACATCCGAGTAGCCAGGCAGACCATGGGATTTGTCCATATATAAGCCGCATCCAAATACAAGCCACATTTTTTTTTTTTTTTAAGCAAAGATCCATGTGTGACAAAGTAACGAGTTAGTAACAGAATGGCGCCAGCGCGGGGTTTGGTGTAAGGTGCTCAAGTTGCAAACAGTTTTCACAGACCAGCCAAGCCTTTAAAGGCAGCCCCAGGTGCCCTCCCCGACCGGCTCTCACTTCTGGGTTGGCATTTCACTGGGATTTGTCCATAGATAAGCCGCACCTGATGATTAGCCGCACTACTGGGGTAGGCTGGATCCTTCAATGAAAAAGGTGCAGCTTATAATCATGAAATTACTGTATTTAAACATTACACTGGACTGATTTTTTTACCACCAGATGGATTAAATATCTGGTCTGGGTTGCACTATCTTAATAAAACATTAAGATCAGAGTTTTACAGTATACCACAAAAATATACAAAGTAATAATATGAAATTATTAGAGATATATATCCTCACTAATTTCTTAGGCTACAAATTTTTGGGGGCAGCACTACAAGAAACATGGTTTCCAAATAATATAACAATATAGCCTACAAAAATAAAATTTTGGCAGTCAAAAGAGAAAATAATAATATTAAGGTGGCAAAAAATTTAAGGAAAGAACATGGAAAGGTTGCATTCGAAACAAGAAAATGTGAGATTAATGTGTAGGACATAGAGTGAGAAAAATTAACTAATTTGCAGGTTAAATAATTTCTTAGCATTACAGAAAAATGCAAATAAAACCAACACAAATCAATGGTTTCTAAACCAGTACACACACACTGTGTTTATTGTAGAACATAGACTATTTGAAAGCTGTTATAATTACTTGCAAGGGTTACTGCTGGAGCTAATAGAACTAATCTACTACACGGCTTGTCAATACTGAGAGAATTTTCTGCAAAAGGGATCACAGACATTCTGTTAATAGGCTTTAGTTAACATGATATTAATATGATGCTGATATGATATTAGCATGGTGGAGATGACAAATACTGCAGAAATGATAATGTCTTCTTTTGGGCAAATTTATGACAAGAAGTTTTTGTTAAAGCCCAAATAAGACATTCCTACTGTCTTTCTGTATACAAATACAGAATCATCCCTTCATCCAAATCCACAGAGGCATATTATCAGCTAAAACAATGAGTAAAATGCTCATCTTCCAAACTTTACAAATCTAAGAAATACCTAAAAAGGCACTAAACCACTAAATTAATTAAAAGAGTAATCCCAAGAGTATGGCAGAACTATTACAGGAAACATTATGTAGAGATTAAGGTAACAGAAGTTAAGTGATACTAAATTGTAATAAAGATTGAAGTTATTCATTTTTTTCCCCTCAAGATGTATTTTTGGCTATATGAAAGTGTCAGCCAGTATAAAACAGATGGTTCAGTATGAAAGCTGGAAGTAGAGATCTTTTAGATTTTAAAAACAATCATAAATTAGGTGGGTTTTTGGTTGTTTTTTTTTTTTAAGACATCACAACACATTACTCCAAAGGTCCACTTATCACATCTTGTCTCCAATGCTAACCCAAAACAAATACCAATGAAAATGTGTTAAGCACTGGTATTTCTCCATAGCATTCGTCAGCCTCCATTTATCTGTGGCTAAAGCAGTCTTCAGCAGACCTGCTATCCAGATTCTTAAAGTCACACCCTTCCTCAATATAAATATCACCAAATATACACAAATTGTTAAATTGTGAGGCCCAGAACTGCACACCATGCTCACGGAGATGTTGCACCAACACTGAATACAGAGGAATGATCGATTCTCTTGACAGCTGCTGATGCTGTGTTTGATGCACTCCAGCATGGAATTTGCCCTCCTGGCCAGGACAAACCCGACCCCATTCTGGAGAACAGCCCTCCTCTCCCAATCTGTACCTGTGCTCAGAATTACTGCATCATGGGTGCAGAGCTTGTAAAATGTTCTTGTTAAATTTTCAAATCTTAAATAATCATTGATGAGTGCCCAATGCTCCAATCTAACAAGATCCCTCTCCAAGGCACCTTGTTCCTCAAGAGTCAAAAGTGCCCCCCAGTACAATATCACCTGCAGGCTTGCTAATGGTGCATTCAACTTCTGCACCCAGATCACAGATAAAAACATTGAACAGAGCTGGCCTTAGACTTGAGCATTTAAGGACATCACTGGTCAACGCTCACCTGCCAAATGTAGCCTCACTCACACAACCCTCTGAGCCCTGTCCTCTGCCAGTTATTATTAGCTCACTTATTCACACCAAATGCTGAATTACTATTGTGATTTGCTTTAGCTGCCTTTGCTTTAGCAAAACTTAGCTGCAAGTTAAATACACTGAAGTGAGATATTGGGTTACATTTATTACTTGAATGTCACATTTGGATACATACAGTAATTTCACTAATATAAGCCGCACCTTTTTCATTGAAGAATCCAGCCTACCCCAGTGGTGCGGCTTATATTCAGGTGCGGCTTATAATCGTGAAATTACTGTACATTACAGATGCAAAAAAAAGGCAGTTTTATTTCTAAGCAAAGTTCACAAACTCACGAAATTTTTGTTCTTCACAAAGCAGACAATTTTCATTTGGCTCTTTGTAGCCATTAAAAGCAAGTAATGAAGAACAATAAATTGTGCCAGTTGTGATATTTCAACTTTGGTAGTTAATGGGCATAATGAATTTCTTGAAAGTTGCTTTCTAGTTCAAACAAGTTGAAAAATGGATTACTAAACTCTGTGCTTTAGACCTAATTGATGCAAAACTAGAATAGAAGATGCATTGAGTAAAGAAGCTAATTCTTCCTACTTTGTAAGTAATTGTAAGCAGGAGCTAATTTGCTGATAAAGGCAATTTGGACCGGCATAATCTAAATCTAGATTTTCCATTTCAGTGGAAATAAGTAAGTATGTGCAATGAACAAGAAGATATATAATTACTGTCAGCTTTAAGACTTCAAGTATTTTATAAAAACTACTTCCACTGCTGTTTCTGATAGCAAAATTATTTTACAGTTTAAAAAATAATTCTTCAGTCAAAATTCGAAAGAAATAACAATCACATTTTGTAAGTTTCCCAATACTTTCAATAAATCTACACATGAAGTTTGGATGAAGGAAGTCTTCTGATAAAAAAATAAAATACATTACAGAGACACATTCCAAAGTAGTATACTGTCAAAAATAGATAACCTGTAGACAAAAACTATTTGTAACTATTTATATTTTTATTAAATACACTTACTGGTACATTATTTTAAATTATCACATTTAGCCACCTTAAACAGATGCTTCTCATACCAGATGGGCCCATACACATAAAATATTTATTCTTCATGTTCAATGTCAGCATTTCATACTGTTTCACTGAATTCAAAATTAAAACCTATATGGTTACATAATCATGAACTAAACAGTTAAGGACAGAAACAACTCATCAAAATAACTCACTCAACTGCTGTCCTGACATGAGGATGGTATTAGAACGATTCCTCAGGCAAGTTTACACATATGCAAAGAAAAACTGCAAAATAATGTATAATTATGCCTGAACTGCCAAATTACTGTGGCACAGCACGGTGTCACCATATCCATCTGTACAATTCAACATTTCAGAACATTAGCCTTTGGGCACTCACCTTTACACAAAGATTCCTATCAATCCTAGCAATAGTTTCTGATGTTTGACCTATTTTTGAAATTTTGAATATTACTTCAAGTTTATTTTTCAGCCATATTTCATACCCTATTTTGGTTTTAACTCTATTTTTTCAATATTTGATACATATTCCATTGTAAATATAAAACGCTAACTGTTAAAAATTATCAGAAATGCAGGTAAGCTAATAATCTCTTATAAAGAAGCCTTTTAGTTCAACAAAAGGAAGAAAAGTATTTCTCATGAAAAGCCACACAATTTTTCTTGAAAAGTGCAAGAGTAACTGCTCTGATACTAAAGTAAAAGGAAAGTAAAATAACAAGCCAGTCCTTGCCACAGGAGCTTACTCCCTTTGCATGCACAATGATTTTACTTGCATTGATCCTTACCATACAAAAACATGCTATAGAAACACATTAGCACTCCTGTTTTCCATGGAATCATATAATCATTTAGGCTGGAAAAGACGTTTAAGACCTTGATATTAACCCACCAGTCTAACACTGCCAAGCTCACCCAAACCACGTCCCTGAGGGCCTCATCTACACATCTTTTAAATACCTCCAGGGATGGTGACTCAGACACTTCCCTGTTTCAGTCCTTGATAATCCTGCTAAAACTCTCCTGCCACAACCTCCTCTTGTCATTTCCTCCTGTCCTGTCACTCGTTATTTTGGAGAAGACATTGAGCCCTGGCTATAACCTTTTTTCAGGCAGTAGAGCACAGTGAGGTCTCCCCTGAGCCTCTGTTCCAGGCTGAACACACCCAGCTCCCTCAGCTGCTCCTCATCACACTCCAGACCCTTCCCCAGCTCTACTGCCCTTCTCTGAACTCACTCCAGCACCTCCACATCTTTCTGGCACTGAGAGCCCAAAACTGGACACAGGATTGGAGGTGCTGAGTACAGGGAGACATTCACTGCCCTGATCCTGCTGGTCACACACAGTATTTCTGATATGAGTCAGGATTACATTTCCCCATGGGCACCAGGCATAGGCTGACTGATGTTCATCCAGCTGTTGACCAGCACCCCAGGCCCTTTTCTGCAAGGAGCTTTCCAGCCATTCTGCCCCAGCCTGTGGTGCTGCAGGGGGGTGTGACTGAAGAGAAGGACCCGGAATTTGGTATTGTTGAACCTCACACAACTGATCTGACCACTGATCCAGCCTGTCCAGATCCCTCTCCAGAATCTGCCTACCTTCCAGCAGATCAACACGCCCGCTGACTTGGTGCAAACTGACAGAGGGTGCACTCCATCCCTATTTTACACTTCCCACATGCAAAACCTTGCTGTCCAAAAGAAAGAGCCTTGTTGCCAGTCAAAGACTGCTTTTGTTTTAGTACTCTATTTGCTGGAAGCTAATTTTAAAACTAGAGTAATTTCACAATTATAAACTGCACCTGATTATAAGCTGCACATCCAGGTAGCCGGGTAGAGCAGGGCATTTGTCCATAAATAAGCCGCACCTGATGATTAGCTGCACTACTGGGGTAGGCTAGATTCTTCAGTGAAAAAGGTGCGGCTTATAATCGTGAAATTACTGTAATTATTTCTCCTTCTGAATAATTTCTACATTGTTCAAAGCCAGGATGCTTATGGGACACAAAGGAAAAAGTATGAAGTAAAATCTCAACACCAGATGTTGCCAGATGCAGACAAGGTCTTACAACACCGTAAATTCTGAACAAAAGGAATTCTCTCAAGACTGCAGCTAAGCAATAAGTTCTCCATAGTTATGTATATTAACTTTTATTAATATACAAAGAAGTTCCTCGTGGCTGAAGAAGACATTCTAAAAATCATAAATGTGCACCTCAAGACAAAATCTCATCATGATACATAGTTCCACTTCATGTAATAGTAGGGATCCAAGTCAGATATTTACATCCTGATTATATCTTGTTGCAGACTTAGTTTATTTTTTATAACTAGTTAAAATTGTCCACTGTGAAAAAAATACAATAAAAGCATTTAAAAATATACTGAAAAGTACTAAAAATTAAAATGTGACTGGCAGAAATCCAGAAATATGACCAATTACATTCTCCCCATGGCCTAGAATTTAAAGATAATGGTCTATTTAAATTTAGTTCACTAAGCGTATAGCTTGTAGCTAGGACTGAGAAGCATCTTCAAAATCAACAAAATATGGTCCATATGCTAATAAGCCCAAGACATTGATACCAAAGCAAAAGAAGAAAATACCAGAGGAGGGAAGGAGGGAAGGGAAGGCCTGGCTGCCTCATGGAATCAAATTGAAGTAACAATTCTGTAGTATGTAACACCAAATGGAAAAAAATAGGAAAAAATATTTAGTAGCATTCAGGAAGACCTACCCCTCTAGTTAAAAGTTAAGAAAAACCCCATGTTTCCAGGTGGACCTCAAACTTAATATTCCAAGTGCAACAAACAGCAGGGAAACCTATGTTTGATGAGAAACTTCTAGGTACTATTACTGGACATCTCTAGCCTGTTCTTCTAAATCATAATTGATAAAAGAGTTTATGCCTGACATTTTTTAGATTCTCCATATTTTTTCTTTCCTTTTTTCCTTAATTTGCCATGAAAATAGTAAATTTTGGCTATTTAAAGTGCTTTCAGGCAGTCAGGAATTCACAAATTATTTTACAGTCAGTCTCAACTCTTGCTAAGAACTCTGAACACTGTAACAGCATACAAATATAATCTCCATAGTAAAACATAGAAATATTATTTTAAAGATATATTAATTGTAATGCCCAGTGAACAGCACTTACAAGTGGATTAAAGTATAATACAGTAATTACAATCATAAAATCAGATATAAAATAACTACTAGTGAGCTAAATAAAATAGCTTCATTAAAATGAGAGAGAGCTTTAGAGTGCAAATTAATTAAAACAATTATGTAATGCTTACAAGATTTTCAATCACTTCAGCACCAACCCAATACAGAAAGATGAACCAAGAAACAAGGTCCTTATTAATCACTCACTCTCAATAGCAGCAGTAAGATCTAAATAAATTCTGTGTCCATTTCCAGTTTAAAATGCTTTCACATGACTGAGAATACCGGGTTTGCAACTCTTGCAAAAGAGCAATTAGAGCTCTTTTTTTCCAGATACTTCAACACAATCCTAATTCAAAGTTATTGGTGTCTGTAAAATGTTTTACAGTATAATTAAACATGGACATAATTTTGCACATACAATTACGCATTCTTTAACCATCAACCAAAAAATCATTAGCATGGTTGAACACGTAACAAAGATAGATCAAGTGTCATCTATTACCACAGTTTCATTGTCAGTTCATTGTATGAACACCCAGGGTTTCAATTAAAAACTAAATTAATTAATCTATATTGCGAATATTGAACAGATAACTTACTCTGTGAGTTCTGATTAAACAATAGTAAATGGATTAATAATAAAATGTATTAGTCTTGGTTGATATTTTGCCTTTTTAAGAGTCAGATTTTCCTAAAGAAAAGAGTAAAACAATTTTCTCCTCAGTTTAAAAAGTCAAACCAGCAGAGAAACTGGATGTCCTTCAGAAACTATGGAAGCATTAAAACTACTCATGAGGTATCTCTAAGTACTTTTTGGCTTAACTCGTCAAGTGAAATTAAGCTCTGAGCAGAACTGTGAAATGCTTGGAGCCTTGGACAGTTCTATGGGAATTGGAACCTTTATCTCCTGGGACAAGAACCTGCTGAATGCAAAACATCCACACAATATTCAGAGAAGAAACTGTAAGAATCCCAAGTGAAGTCTGGACATTTAAAACTTTAGCAGTCCATTAAAAACACACAGCTCCTAACTAAACCCAGACCTTAGAAAGGATAATCCTACCAGTACTAATCCTATTCTAACTAAGGATGTTTTATAAACTTCTCCAATTAAACAAGAAAACATATTATACAGAAATATTAAGAGCTTTATCAACCAACCAACCTTTTAGACGTATCTATAACAAATATTTCAAAGCATGAGAAGTACACAGAATGGTACAATTAAATAAGTCTTTCCACTGTGGTTAAACAAAAATGTATATAAAAATGAAAAAGTTTTAACTGACTACATTTCATGAAGAACTTGATGTGTACATATTTACACACAACACATAACTATTTACTAGGGTTATATTTAAAAAATTTATGTGAATAGCAAAACTATACAAAATATGAATTTAAGGCCACAACATCAAAGTACTTTATTACAAGTCCTTAATTCTGGCATCATCTACAGAAGTTCAGCTAATGGGCCAACCAAGACATTTGTAACCCAAGAGAGAAACAAGTAAAGAAAGTAAGTATGATTAGTAGAGTCAAGATTAGTTTGCTCAGAGTATTAAGACAAGAGGCATTATCTAATTCATCTGTCATTTTGTGTGAATGAAAATATATATAAAACATGGCAGCAATAAAAAAAACCAGGATTTATAAAATTATTAATAGAACATGGTTATAAAAGTTGAAATAGCAATTTAACTGCACTTAGGAATAACTAACAGTATTTCCTCAAACATAACTATTCAGTATTTATTAAAAGTCATTCTTTTAAGCAATCCAAATATAAAAACTTACATTTCACACTAAAAATACCTTCCTCTTAAAAAAAATTAATTTTTTACAACAATTAAATGGAAATAAACTAGAAATTCTCCTAACAAAAACATCATAGGTAGGAATAGCTGTGGTAGCTCCCCAAAAGAGATGATCAGAAGATGCATTCACAGTGGAAACCGGAGAAATTCTGAGATGCTACTGAACCTTTGAAAAATCTTTGAAAAATCTTTGAATCTTTGAAAAATCTGAGTTCCAAATTATGAGAAAGCTAAAATGCAGCACTAATATTATGTTCTTAGGTATTTTTCCATTACTTCCAGTTTCAAAAGAAGGGGGGAAATATATATAGCAACGGTAAGCTTTTTTAAATCTTATTTTTAATCATATTCTGCATTTTTCCATCTCTTGATACTAAAATTGGAGGGAAAATTCCTCAAAAATATTGGTGATTTTTGGTGAAAGAATGTGAAACAGTAATAACAGAATTTCTTTATCTACAGATAAAAGACTGTGAAGAACACAAACGCAAAACCTGAGTTGAGTTGCTCTAAAAAAGATTCAGCAAAAGATCTTTTCAAACTTATCCCCACACAAGATGCAGAATATTTACACTGAGTTGTCAATACTGGCTTTATAATTTTCTGTAATAGTAATAAGAAGCCAACATATATAAAAAACACATTTAACATTACAATAGGCTAAGGTTTTTTTCCCCTAAAACTGCCTTATTGCTAATTTGGAGAGAATGCTACACAATTTTAACATCTTTTAGCAATATTTATGGAATCCCCAGACTACAAATGCTCAGCCTTCTCCAAATGGCTACCTCAAACTCTCATGTAATTACCAGTTGTCTTACAGTAAATTGAAGAAGTTGAGATTCTTCCAAGCATGACATCAGCCAAGTGCTAAGCACCTGTAAATTCTGGAAACACAAATCCTGAATTAATCTGGGCATTCCTATACCATGTGTCTGACTTCAAGCCTAAATGAAGTGAAAGTGGAAGATGGTGTGCCATGATGAGCATGACCTTTTACAAACCATGAGAAATGGTTCATGATTTAGCGCAGAGAAGCTCTACTGGCACTACAGAAGACAGAAAATATCATTAGTTATAGGATATTTCTTATATTATTGAGCTATCTACTGATCCTCACTCTCAATTTTTTTGCATAATTCCGAGAAAAATCTGAATGATGATGACAAGTTGACTAATGAGATTGAATAATGTTTTATCTTCAAACTCCATCTCATCTATAACAACATTTCATTAACAGACTAAAATAATTCCATTATACACAATTCATCAAAATTATTTTCTGGAGTTTAAGCAGAATGAGATTATGATTAAATTAAGAGAGTATTTTGGCTGTTTGAAGTCTTTTGCAATATTCTGGAGTGTACACACAAGGACAGTTACTTTGAGGGGAGTTGTGATCCGTAATGGTGAGTTAATGAAGGTTGCTTGAAGCACTGACACAATGCATTAGCACTCTCCAAAGCACAAGCATCACCTTTCATACACTGGTAATCCATTATTATCAGCAAATGAGCAGTACAGGCTTCATCCACTCACATAGCTGCTTACTACATCAAGATTTGCTTCACCGTGCAGCTACCCAGCATCAAGAAAACAATGAGACACAGTACCAACAGGAATTTTATTTTCTTGCACAGTGACTGTAATGAGCACTTAGGATAAGTACAGCCAATACAGATCATGAGAGGCTTTTTAAAAAGAAAAGCCACTGAATTTATATCAGCCATACATTTCCCCTTAACTGCAATATAACAAACCCAGAATAAAAAGACAAAACCAAAAAGGAAATGAGTAAACCACAATATTCATCAAACCATGTCACGATTCCACCAAAAAGCCAGTATATTCCCAATCCCTTAGCTGAGTCATCCAAAAGGTTCTGACTGCAGTACACAACCACCATTGTCTAATTAACAACTAAAGCTTTATTTTAATCTTACATATACTTTGGTGTGCTTTTCTTGCTAATTATAAGCCACACATCCGGGTAGCCGGGTAGACCATGGGATTTGTCCATATATAAGCCACACCCGAATATAAGCTGCTTTTTTCTTTTTTTGTTTTTTTTTTTTAAAGCGAGGATTCATGTGCGACAAAGTAACGAGTTAGTAACAGAATCACCCAGAGCAGGGTTTGCTGTAAGGTGCTCAAGTGGCAAACAGTTTTCATAGACCAGTGAAGCCTTTAAAGGCAGCCCCAGGTGCCCTCCCCGGCCAGCTCTCACTTCCAGGTTGGCATTTCACTGGGATCTGTCCATAGATAAGCCGCACCTGATGATTAGCCGCACTACTGGGGTAGGCTGGATTCTTCCATGAAAAAGATGCGGCTTATAATCGTGAAATTACTGCAAGCCTTCTAGACAAAAAGAAATAGCCCAAAGAATAATGAAAAGTGTGTATTATTCCTACACAAAACTTTTAACTGGACCCCTGTATTACAAAAGTTGTGATCAGCAATACAAAGTCCAATTAACTAATAACTAATGGCATCCCACCGGAGTCAGCACTGGAGCCAATATCTCTGTGACAGCTATCAATCACAGAGCAGATTCTATGTTTGCAAATGATAGCAGATTTGGAGGAGTGCTGGGCACACTGAAAATGAGGGCTACTATTTAAGGAACCTTGACAGGCTGAAGGAATGGCTAAGAGATGCCTCCTAAGGCTCAGGAGAGGCAAGTGTCCTGTATTTGGGATGGAACAGTCTCATTCAACAAGCACTTATGGGCACAGCTTGATGGAAAGCAGCCAAGGCTGCCAAGAAGAACTCGGGGAACCTGGAGGACAACACCTGTACCCAAGCCCAGAAAGTCCTTGCAGCAAGAAAGGTCAAACATATGTTAGTCTTTCTAAGCAAGAAAGAAGCCAACAAGTCAGGGGAAGTGATTCTTCCTCTGTTTTTGCCACTTGGGACCCTATATCTGCAGCATTTAATCCAGTTCTGTGACACTGGCACACATGAGCAAGCCAGTGGGGGGCAGAGGAAGGTAGAGCACTTCACACATGAAAGGAGGCTGATGGAACTGGGTTTGCTCAGCCTTCAAAATAAGTCTATGAATAGCTGCAACTGCTTAGTGGAAGCACGCAGAGAATGTGGAGCCAAATTCTTCTCAGAGGTACACTGAGATAAAATAAAAGGTGGTGGACATAAGCTCCCTTAAAAAAGAAAATATATAATAAATATTACAGTGGAAGAAGCCAAACTTAGCCAAAGAAGTTGCAGAATCTCATCCTCATAAACATCCTAAATGCAAGAGGGCAGGACTCCACACAGCCTGGCCCGATGGATAAAGAGCAATCGAGGCAAAGGCTTGGAACACTGACTTCCATATAACCTGATCAATTCTAAATTTCCATCAATATTTACTAGCAAACACTCACGATGTCTACTGAAAACTAGAAAAACAATTTATAAAGGCCTCACAACTTCATTTTAAATTAGATAAAAAACCGGAACACACACTTTACTATCAGTTACAAAGGGTGATCAAAGGACAGTATAAGATGACATAACTATTTGCTATAATTGATTCATTTTTTAAAAGTGTAAACCTTTAAAAATAATGCTTCCTAAACCTAATAATTGAGAGAAATTATTGAACTATATCCATAAAGCACAGAAGGTACAAATAAGACTTCAGCACCTCTTTTTTCCTTAAACTAAACAATAATATTTTGTATTATACTTAATATTTTTATTCAATCAAACAACAAAATTGACTATCAGGATGCTACTTCTAATTTTAAAAACTTGGTTAAACAATTTGTTTATATAAATGTTCCTTGACCAAGATAAGGAAGTCTATTTATAGGAATTTTAATTATACACTTCATTCAATATATAATCGTCTGCTTCTGAAATGTAAACATCAATATTGATGCAAGACTAAAATTACATATAAAAAGTCCCATTACAAGAAGTTAGATTATTTTTAAGTAACATAATACACTGATTTAACTATATTTTTTGATATAAATATTTAACTATCCAATATACAGAAAATATGCCCTTATATTTTTCATATTCACAACATTTTAAAAAACATCTCTACAACCAAAAATTTTACATGCATTTAAGTTGATAGGGTAATTTTACATAAACATTTTTCTCCTGCCCTTAGTTTTTGTTCATTAAAAATACCTAGAAAACCACAAAGACCATTATTAAATATTAAGGATGTACATACAAAATCTCCTATGACAAGCATGGGCATAAAAAAACCTTCATGGTATATGTAACAAAAAGAGAGAATTAATGCTTCCAAGAAGATTATAAAATATACAGCTACACAAGAAATATTTTTTCTAAATCATCACTGACAGGCTAGTGTTGCAAATATATGCCTGGTTCTGCTTGGCAACATTTTGTTAATACTCTTTCATTAATTTAACAAACTATCAAGAGAGTATGTTTAGAATGAGCAAGCATTATCTCTTGCATTTCATTTAATTAAACTCTGTTCTAGCTATATGACAGTCAGCACTTCATGAAAGGAATTATTTTAAGGATGAAGGTAAAATATTTCAAAGTGTGCTGCTAAAACATGAAAGCATAATCTAAAATTACCCCTGCACATACTGTAATTTATCTATAAAATTAAAGATGTTATTTCCAGAGCTCATAATTAATTGGATTCCACAGAGAAATTATGCAGGCATTCCAGATAGCAAAATGATACACAAAGGCACAAAACATAGTGCCAAAGGACAACCATAAACAAGCTCTGTGACTTGCCTGCATTACAACAACCATCGAGGCTTAATGTGAAATGAATACTGGCTGCCTCTTGTATGTGGTCATTACTCTGCTGCAAAGAAATTGCCATTGAATTTTGATTATATTGCCTTAATAAAAAGTAATGAAAGAGGCTCATGCTCTAGTGGCTTTCTTTTAAACGATCCACGACAGTGATCCGCAAAGGCCAGTGTGACACAAACTAATAATGACACCTCACCTGAGCAAAGCAGCGTCACTGCACCATTGCAGGTGCCTGCGGTGATACTGGCTCTTCTTGCAAACATTTTAACTAAGCACTTCCAATTTAACATTAATGCAAAGTTACTTTGCCTTTGAGACTTACCATCAATCCGACTAACAAGTTCTTCCAACATCTTCACCTTCTTCTGGATTCCAGGCTGTGCAAACGTGTAGTTATCCTAAAGTGGAGACCACATCCAAGTATTAGTTGCAGAAAAACTAAAAAAGCTTCTTTTCTTTCAATCACTCTTATAAATCCATGCATTTTTCTCTGTTTTCATATGGTGTTTCTGTTTTGTGACAACATTTCCTAGGTTTCCTTCTACAGTAAAATAGTACAGTAATTTCACGATTATAAGCCGCACCTTTTTCATTGAAGAATCCAGCCTACCCCAGTAGTGCGGCTAATCATCAGGTGCAGCTTATTTATGGACAAATCCCAGTGAAATGCCAACCTGGAAGTGAGAGCCGGCCGGGGAGGGCGCCTGGGGCTGCCTTTAAAGGCTTGGCTGGTCTATGGAAACTGTTTGCAACTTGAGCACCTGACACCAAACCCAGCCCTGGCGCCATTCTGTTACTAACTCGTTACTTTGTCGCACATGGATCCTCTCTTTAAACAAAAAAAAAAACAAAAAAACCTGCAGCTTATATTCATGTGCGGCTTATATATGGACAAATCTCGTGTTCAACCCAGCTACCTGGATGTGTGGCTTATATTCAGGTGTGGCTTATAATTGTGAAATTACTGTAAATCATGACATTGCACAGTTCTGCAAGATCCCACCTCTAACAGTATATCCTGTAGAGCTATTCCTGTATCAATTACTCTCTACTTCCTAATCTAGTGAAGTTACTTTATTGCAGAAATCTAAGTAGCTTTAAAAGGCCTTCATCTTACATGACAATGTGCCATGCTAGAGAGTTTTAATGTGATTCTTTTTCTCGGAAAGTTACAATTCTACAAATAATGTAGGAAATATTAAAATTTAGCCTACAATCACAGACAGGGAAATAATTTGATCTTTTGAAGTACAGAGTAATAACTTCAAGCAGCATAAGAAATCAAAAGTTTGTTTTAATGTACTCATAACTGTTCTGAACCCAAGATTACAGTTGATATCATTAATCAATCTAACACACAAGCTATGTAGCTTAAAGGGCATTATATTTGCATATATTTCTTTGAATTAATTAATTCTAAATGGATTTTTAATTTGTGGATTGCAGCTCTATAATATAGACTTGAGTTTGAAATTATGAGAGTGGGAAAGATAATTCTGCTTGAAACCCAATAACATTGATCTTTTAGAATAATAACATTATTTAAATAAAAACCAATGGTTTTGAATATTTAATTGACAACCCCTCCATTCAGCTCATTTTGGTACAGTTGTCTTTCTGTGATTCTTGAGAAATTCAAGAAACTAAAATTATACATATGTATTTTAAAAGAAAATTGTCATGTATAATTTTTTTTCTGTAAGCACCACATGCACAGAAAATCAGGGTGAAGGATGTTTTGCCTCAATTGCTTTTGTTTGAATAATTCCTTTATCAATTGAAGCTAAGTAATCTCAAATATTACCCTAAAAATTTTTTCTCTTACATTGAAATATTAATTATTCTTGATGTTATTTCAAATTTTGACTTGGTCTTAGAGTAAATGAGATTATTATCAGTTCATTTTTATATATCCTGACAAGTTTTTCTCTTGAAAACCAAAAAAGGTCTTATTGGCTCCCTGGACTTTATTTATAGGGAGTTTTTTTAGGTTTTATTTGACTTAAGAAATTGAATTGCAATTTAATTTTCTAATTCTGTAAAACTACTAAAAAGTGTGAAGCCTAAAAGTTCACAAGGCAAAATGACGCACTAATAATTCTGCAAATTAAAATACTTCAGTCAAAAAGTCATTTACAGTATCAAAAATTATCAAAAAGTCTACTGTATGCTCAACTGACCACAGTAGTACCAATTTTTGAAATTATAGTAAAATTTCCTACCAGTCTAGCAATTAGAAATTAATAGTAATTAATATTAGAGCTCAGTGTATAAACCAAAACAAAATGGATGAGAAAGCAAGAATAATTCCCTGAATTTTTAAATTGTGCACGGTAATCATCAAGTAAAATAGGCAACAATTTAAGTTTGTTGATACTATTTCACAAACAGAATGTGAAAATCCTTTTTAAAGCAATAAAGCACCAAAATAAAAAGAATGTAGAGATTCACACAGAATTCAGATCTATTATAATCTCATTTTGGGGAGAAAGAAACTATCCCATGCACTGGAACACTGCCTTTCATACAAGTCTGACACACACCTGTGTTAGTCATGGGTAATAGCCATGGCACAGCAACTTCAGCATCTTCAGCAAATCATAATCACTTTATTTACAGAACATACTCTTAAAACAAAGTATTCCCTTTTTTTCATCCCAAAATGTTTATATACTGTTCTGTAAAATAATTTTCATGTATTTAACACTGACAGTCAGCACAGAGTTAAAACACTAGTGCTTTGCTCATTAGTCTCTCCCCGGGTGGTGCAATTCTTGACTGATCTATGAATCTGAAACTACTTTCTTTCTCCAAGCCTAAATTACTCCATGCAAACCTGGAAATGCAACCCAAAACTGCCATCTTGATTTGAAAACAGGTACATTTGCTTTTCACTGCATTTGATCTTTTGCTTATTTATTTTTTTGTTCATTATTTCACCTGCAAATGAACACAGCTGGGGGTCACTCTTCCACCTGTGCTGACTCACCTAAACTGGAAAGATCTTTATTGGATTCCCCGCTATTCTCTTCTAATTAAACTGTGTTGCACATATGCCCTCCTATGACACTTGCAGTTGACTTCCTGGAGTTCGTGAAACCGTGAGAAAGTCTTTGAACATGTAGAAGGCATTCTGTTACCCACTATGCCTGCTCCTTTTGTGCTTATACATGAAGAAAAAATTGTAAAACAGAAAAGAAAAAACATGCCAAACTCACAAAATTAATTATTGTTCAGGGCTGTTGAGCCAAGACAATTATTTTCTTAATTACTTAGGACTATTTCAGAGTTTGCCTTTCGTTTGTTATGGATGGTCAAAGTTTCAAATGAGGAAATACAACAAAAATTTTCAGAATGAAAACAAGGAGTTCACATATTCCAAAACACTGTTCTTGACACTTTCCAGTAAGCATTCACATATGACAAAATATATCTGGATATACACCAGAATGCATGATAAACATAAAAATTCATGCACGGTGTGCAATGAATATCTAAATTCCTTGATGCTCTGCTCAGATAGGTTCCAACACACTTTCAGTGAACTATGCTAACCTACTTCACAGCTGAATGGTTATAATATCTAGTTCAGACTGATACATAATTAGTTTCACCTTACAATACAGAAGGTTAGAACTTTGTAATGTCACAAGAGACCCAAACTTGCATCGGCTTCAAATCTTTGTGTTGGTAGTCTGTTCTTATTCTGTAGAAGCTGGTATAACCACCCCACTTCCCTGCAACTACAACTAGATCTGGTAGGATTTCACAAAACCTAGTTGCAGTAATTTAAAATAAAACACTAAAATTATAGACTTCACTGAGCATTTTAAAAACCACTAAGCAACTCCTTACATAAGGGTAGAGAAATTTTAAATGGAAGAAACTTGTCAAAATGCTCATAACAAATTTAACTGGGATTGTCCTGCCAGAGAGGGGTGGGAGGGAGGGAAGAGACAGAGAGACTTCATAGCTGAAGAAAATCCCTCATCTTTTTCTCTTTTAGGTGATGATGGAATAACTTTACAAGAAGAAACAGGATGCTGAAGAGGAATGGAAAACTATCTTTCATGTCATCATGAAGAAGAAAAAACCAGCCAAACTAAAAGAAAAAACCACTGTCAGTAATTTGACATAATGACTTCAGCCAAGCAGAGGCACAGGCACAATGCCTGTGAGTTAAGAAATCTTTTCAGGTCATACACACTGGTCACCAACAACGAACTGAAGAAAATATCGGAAACATTTATGAAAGAAAATGGAATGTTTTGAAACAAAGTGTTCATGTGTTGTTTACTCTTTTTAACAAGGTTTTATCAACAAGATCAGAGTTCTTAAATATCGAGGATACACTCAACAATCTATATAAATCATACAGACATAGTAGACTTGGATGTCTATTTTCTCTACCAAGGCATATTTAAGAATTTCTATGCATCAATTTAGTATGTTTAAATATAGTATCACATGAACAAATGACAACTGAAATAAAAAGGTATCCTTATCCTCATTCTGTCACAAAGAGATCTCCTGAATTCTTTTTCACTCATTTAAGTACTTCATTCACATATTTCTGAATTCTCTAAGCAAACTCCTATTAAAAATCTTGGTTCATCTTGCTTAGAAAGTTTTGCAAAAAGATAGGGGCAGGAGGGAGGGAAGCATGACACCAGATCACAATAGCCACCATGTATATTAGCAATAGCAGTGGAAGCCAGTTTACCCAAACTGTGTCTTGACAGAGGTTATCATGTAGATTCACTCCTGAATACAGCTCAGGGTAGAGAGAGCGTGAATGGACAAAGTTAAACACACAAGTGTACTGGACTATGGCATTAACATAGTCCATAGAATGTTCCATAATTGCTCCAAGTTACTTCCTTTAGAAGAAAAGGTTTGTCAATCATTATAACTATTAAGCCTGACTTTTCAAAATGCAAAATGTCCTAAGTATTAGGAAAAAATTTACAAAGTACTGCAGCCTGAAAATTTTTTACTTGCAAAGCAGACACTTACTTATTCCCACATAAGTGGACAAAAAAAAGCAACGGTTTATTAAAATGTAGATACTGATTTTCATGTTGCAGTAGCATCCATAGAGTCAGAACCAAGGATCCAACCTTCTACTGGTCTGTATAATCAAACCTCAGACTTACACAAGTGGATGTTTTATAAATTACAGAAACTGCTAAAGTATCAATGACAAAAGTGCTCAGGGTGTATTTTTGGATTACAGCATAAGACAGACAATAGTTCAAATCTGAACAAGAGCTAGAAATCATAATATACTTAGAGTACAGTGTATTTAATCTACTGATTAGAAATCAGATTTCTTTTCTTCCTGAAAATGTTGCGCTCAATGACAGGCATTATTAGCCCCCAAAGAGAGACTAACAAACACATACAGACAGAAAACCAACCTGCAATTCAGCATAGTCCCAAACTAACCACCCAGGTGAATTAGAGACATAACCATGACACTTGTCTTGAAGGAGTTCCATAAAAAGGTATAAAGAAAGTCATAACTGACCTATTTCTTTCCTCTAAAATAAACCTCAGAAAGGTTCTGTGAAGAATTTTCAGAAGAGTTATTTCTGCACATACTTCCCAACATTTGAAATGCATGTTCATGTTATTGATTGGAGGTGGCAGACCTCCTTTCAAGCACCATTCCTTCCTTCCTTGCATCATCCAGACTCCAGGCATATGTTAGCAATAACTTTCCATAACTCAGGAGTGAGCAACAACTCTGCAGGGTTCCCTCTGAAGGTCATAAATCTTGCTATTTTAATCAGCTATAGAAATAGCTAATATGTACCTCAGAAACCTGCAGTCGCTGGATATGAATTATCTCACTTTTATTCTAAAAATTACCATGCCATGATAAATAATTATATTAATGTTTTAGTGTTATTTTTAATACATCTGATTAGATCCTTATGCAAGGCATGTACTTCCCTTTTGGTTATTCTATTACCAAACCTAAAATGAAAAGTTATACTCTATTTTATACATGAACATTACATTTTCAGGTGGCACAGATCAATGTGAATTTTTTACTTGGATGTTAATGAACACTGTTGAGGAAAGTGTTATAAAGGACAATTTAGTAATAAAAAAAAGTTAATAATCTGGATATATGGATATGTCTATTTAATTACATGGAAAAAAATACTCATGGGATAATTCTGGTTTTCCCATATGAACAGCCACAGATGAAAATACAAAAATGGTAATGCATCATCTACAGTTAAGAAATGTTGTAAAGACAAGCAGTTTTATCACACACATGGAAGATGTATTTTGCATATGGCCACACACAGCCTCATAATCAGGGTTTCATAAATCAGCATAAATCAGCACATCTTGCAAGAACACAGGCTGCACACAAACTCTGTGGAAAAGGAGCTGAAATCTCAGCAGATACAAAGACCAGCCGGAGTCACTGGTAAGCTCTGGCAGCTGCAGGGAAGTGAATATCCCCACTCAGCACTCTGTGTGGAATCACAGGGCTCTCTGGAGACCACCAAAGCACTGCCCAAAGCCAGGACACCTGCAGCAAGCTGATCAAGGACTCTGGTTTTGAACTTCCAGGATGAGGATTCTACAACCTCTGATCAAACAGATCCAGAGTTCAGTCTTTGCTCGTTGAACTTTACTGATTTTCCTTCAACTGTTTAAAAATAATTTCTTGTGTTTCAAGATCATATCTAAAATACCACATCCAGTTTTAGGGACTCTGATACAAGAAAAAGGTAATAAACTCCAGAATAAAATGAAAAAGCAAAAGATCACAAATATGTTCAGAGATATGAAGCACATGCTCTTTGAGAGGCTGGGGAAACTGGGCTTGTTCAGCCTGAAAAAAAAGAAAGCTCCAGAAGCAGCGAATCACAGCCTGATGATACCCATGTTATCAAATACAAGAGACAAAGAGCATAAACAAAAAATGTTCCATCCGCCTGCTGGGGAGAAACTTCAACACAAGCACAAGGAAGCACTGGCATAGGTTAACCTCCAGAAATGTGAAGTCTCTGTCCTGGGAGGGTTTAACACTCAGCTGGACAAAGCCTTGAGAAACTGAGCTGACCTCAGAGCTGGGCCTACATCGTGCAGACTTATCCCCATGTTCTTAGGAAATAAATAAGAAGCAACTGCAGCGAGGCATAGTATTTCTGGGACAAAAACTAAAGGAGAAATTCAGAGCACAGACTCACGAAGCACTCAAAAGGAAAAACATGACATACATTATTATCCAAAATTGACTGCTATAAGACAGCTACAGATTTCAAGATTAAATGATATTTTAGAGAAATAAATTTATATTTTAAAAGTCCTAGTATTTGTTAGATCATTTTTTAAAACTTTAATCAAACTGTAATATGACACATGCACAGTCACTTAGATGCCTAAACTTAGAGAAACAGTAAAGAAGATGCAAAGTAATCTAAGAACAAAATAATAGATTAAATTATCATGCAAGATTAAACATTAAATACTGGAAAAGTTCTACAAACTCTCTATATGGAGCCAAAAATATACTTGCATAGCAACCTCCAGATGACAAGAAAAACAGCACAGAGGAATCTGCTAAAGTGACAGATGATTTAAACAATTTTTAATTTCTTCTCTCAGCTGAGAACTGTATGCATGTCAGGAAGTGACTGTCCTGCTTCCAAAAGCCAGCTCCTTTATTGCACAGGTTTCTGCAGTTCAAAGATGCATTTTTATACAAAAAATACACAGTCACATTAGATAAATAAAGGAGGGAGGTAAGATGAGTGAGGAATGAAGAAATAATAGATATTATGTGTGGCAAAACTCGAGCAAAAAATGCATATGTCTTAATAACATCTTTGACAATTCTAGAATCAAGAAAATGAGACAGTCTGGATGGACTGGAAAAATAAATGAGTTTTCTGTTAAGAATAATAAAGGGGTACAAATACAATCATACAATCATTCTTCCACTACACCCTTCTGCAATGAAAAGACAAAACACAAAAAAAATGTATCTAGCTCATATTAGTCAAAAATTTTCCAAGATGACCCTAACTGTTATCAAAGTGCACTCTTTAAACTTATCTCATTCTAGCAGGGCAACATGCAATGGAAACTTATATTGACAAATAAATGAATGGAAATACTCTGCAGAGATCCTTTGATTGCAGTTACCATGTCACATATCCCTGTACACTTTATTCAGACATCTCAGACAAAACCATCACCTACAACACACAGGAGTCTTCTATGCCACAGTTCATGAGAAAAATGACTGTGCATCCAGAGTGCAAGTCAACCACAACTACAGCAACACACTGTGCACCCACAGGGAATCTCTAAAGTTCATCTAGTCCAAACCTCCTGCTGCAGGCAGGGCCAGTTTCAGCTCAATCAGGCTGTTCAAAGCCACATCAGCTCCTGACCTAGAACACTTCCAGGAAGAGGACATCCACAACTTCTTTGGGCTCCCTCAACACAGAAAATGTGCTCCTTTAATCTAATCTAAATCTACTCTATATTAAATGTTACCCCTTGTCCTGTCACTGGCAAAAAGTCTCTCTCCAGCTTTCTAAAAAGCCCCATTTAAGAACTGAAAGGTTACACCAACATCTCCCCAGAGCCTTTTCTTCTCCAGGCTGAACAATCTCAATCTTCTCTGAATTTTCTGCCAGCAGAAATGCTCCAGCCCTGTGATCCCTGCATGGCCCTCCCCTGGACGCGCTCTGTGCTGTGCTGGTGATGCCTGAAACGGCTGCAGCACTCCAGGTGACTCTCACAAGAGCAGAATCCCCTCCCTCACCTTGCCCAGCTGCTGTGCATGCAGCCCAGGACACAGCTGGACACTGCAGTCATGTCCACCAGCATCTGGATCCTCCTCTGCAGAGTTAGCTCTTCCAAACAAGTCAACCTGCAACTACATGACTCTTTTATCTATCAAGCGGAATAATCACAGAAAAGGAAAAAAAAACAGGAGAAAGGGAGAAGAAAAACAAGAAACCCTTTTATTTCAGCAACAGTGCAGTTGCACTGAGTTAACTGTAACATCATTAGTCACACAACTAGCATAATCTTTCAAGCCTTCTTTTGATAGATGAGTGCATCCTTGAATACATCCAGCCCTATTTCATTTATATAACAGCTTAAATTGTCATTGATGCAGTTTAATTCCATTGCAATTGGTTTCCATATTTTGCTTCTCAGCACCTGACGGTTTTGTATAAAAACAGAATTTTAAGGAGAAATTACCTAATCTGCAGACTTCCTTTCCTAGAAAAAAAATAAAGCAACAGGCCAGTGGCAATGATGCTCCAGAAGCAGGTAAAACAGTTGGAGGGTTTGCACTTCTTTACCTGGCTTTCTTCCTTTCCAGTAGATTTCAAGCTCTCACTCTATAACTTTTCACGTATTTTTGCTATGTGGTCAAGTACTTTAAAATTTAAGTTCTGAGAGATTGAAATAAGCAAACCAACATTTATTACAGGAATTGACTGTGCATTTCAAAAATGCTACACAAAACACTGAGTTATCTGACCTTTAACCAAAAGAAATACACTAAAAACACCTTCAAAAAAGTTAAAGCCTTTTGTTGCTGACTTGATTCCATAAACATTTTGTCAAAAATGAACTCTGTTACAAGTATCAACTCACAACATGCCTTAGCCAATGAAACATTCATATTAAGACATGTCATAGGAAAGAATGTTGTAGATACTTTTAAGCCCATGACCGTTTACACAAAAATCTACTATTATTAGACTCCAGCTTGTAGTTGTGTCTTCATTTATAGCTTTTCCACGTAGAAAAAATTCAAACACTCAGTGAAGTAGCATAAGTATCAAGTTTAAATGGGTATTTTAAAAATTTGAAGATAATTTTGGGAACTATTAAGACCGCATTTCCTTAGAGGTTGCTATATTAACAACTTAAAAATTAATAAATACGGCAGGTTTTCACCACCTCAGTGAGATCCTGAGCAACTGTTCTTCATGCTTGGCAACAGATTTGCAAAGCATGCTTCTAGAACTGGAGGTTTCTGTTCCACTCTAGAACATCACACACAATGAAACATGCAGATTTTAATGAAGAGAAGTTGCACAGTTTTTATTCCCTTTTCCTTCCTCTCCTTTCCATGCCAAACTCGCAGTAGATTTCTCCAACGGGGAAAAAAACTTTTCCCCTGTTTTTCATAGATAGACTCTTTGTCAGCCCTGAAGTAGTCCAAAGCCATGACATCAATCAGTAACTCCACTACGTACAGACAGGAAAAATCAATTTACCTGAATGCCATCAAGCAGCTTGCTCATGCACCAGTAGCTGTCAGCTTCTATGTTCTGCAGCACTTCTTCAGGCAGACTGGAAACATCAACATTTTCCACTTCTTCTTCCTCTGTTTCGGGAAAAGAGAGACAAAGACAAGTTAACGAAGTGCACAGAATAAATAAAGCGAGATTGAGGAAAATAATTGAAAACAAAGACAGCCATCACTTATCTTCTAGTCATAAACCAATGCACATTTACATTAATAGGGACTAAATGAATCATTTATTGCTCAACTGTGTCATCTAATGGCTTTAAATGTTAATGAACACTTAATCTCTTGCAGACTGTGAAAATCTCAACTCATGCCTGGTTAACTAGAATTAATATATAATAAATTACTTTATTCTAAACATTTCACACCGGAAAGAGGATCAGAAGCACTTTGAGAGCCCTCCAGCTATGTATGAACAATCCCTGAAGAAGATGACTGTTTGCACCATGCACAGAAAGTGTAAATATGTTGCCAATCTTCACACAAGGAAAAGCCTTGAAAAATACTTCTCAAAACCACTGAACTCCATTTAGAAAGCAGACTACAGCTTTTCAAGGAGGATTTGTTTTTCAGGCAAGTATTTGCAATTAGAAGGAAATCAGACAAAAGAAAACAGATGATTCCCACTCCCCATCCCCCATAAACTCTGGTTTTGATACATTACATTAACTTGTACTTTTTTATCCAGGTTTGTATCATGAGCAAGGAGTTACACTGTGGAAGCACACCTCTAATAAAGAAGACACAGCATCACAAAAGCAAAGTCTCAAACAAGCAATTGCTCAGTGATGTCAGTGGTTTCTGCTGCACCAATCCACCTTCCTTCGCTACGCTCCACTGAGGAAGTTAAAAACGGACACTGAAGATCCAAACGACCCTATTCCACATCAAAAATGAAATTTTGAAATGCCATCCATTTTGACAACAAGCTCCAACTAAGGAACACTTGACTGGCAGAATGCTATGCAAAATCATAATCTACATATCTAATATTTATTAATTTATTAATTTATTATTACAGTAATTTCACGATTATAAGCCGCACCTTTTTCATTGAAGAATCCAGCCTACCCCAGTAGCGTGGCTAATCATCAGGTATGGCTTATTTATGGACAAATCCCAGCGAAATGCCAACCTGGAAGTGAGAGCCGGCCGGGGAGGGTGCCTGGGGCTGCCTTTAAAGGCTTCACTGGTCTATGAAAACTGTTTGCAACTTGAGCACCTGACACCAAACCCCGCGCTGGCGCCATTCTGTTGCTAATTTGTTACTTTGTCACACATGGATCCTCACTTTAAAAAAAAAAATTTAAAAGTGCGGCTTATATTCAGATGCGGCTTATATATGGACAAATCCCGTGGTCTACCCGGCTACCTGGATGTGCGGCTTATAATCAGGCGCAGCTTATAATTGTGAAATTACTGTAATTTATACATAGTGCAAAACACTTCTTTTTCCCTGCAGTTTTAAGGAGGAAAGCAGTCAAGCTCCATGTTGTCCTCTCTCTCTTCTTTTTCCTTTTTTTTTTCCCTCTTTTTTTTCTTTTTCTTATTTGGATGAAGAAATAAACACACCAGAAAAGTTTTGAAAGAAAGACCAGAAGGGATTCCAGGAAAAACAGAAGTAAAATAACAACTGTCCCAAAAGTACATAAGATATTATTTGTGCTTGAGAACATAACAGAACAAAATTTTGGTCTTAAATAACTTTAAATTCATTTTCTATGGGTGAAATCTGAATGGACAGTAATATAAAGACTGAATAAAAGAATGTTGTCAGAAATAGCAGGCCAGTGTGTGCAATATCTGGGTGAGAAAAAATTACTGCCTAAAACTTCCCAATTATGAAGTGTTACAGAAACATTTCTCATCTTCTTCAGTTTCCTGTGGAGATCTTTATCATGTTATCTATACAACTGTTAAAGACGGGAAAATTATTGCCTGGAGGAAAAATGTTGTGGCATGGAGTCTATGACATGCTGATCTGAATATGTGCATTGCTGTCAGCATGGTATTAGTTCTTCTTTACTCACTCCCAGGGTATGCCTCTGAAACTTCTCACCATGGAAAAAGACTAACTTTCTAAATGGCTCAAACTGGATCCACTCACAAAGGCAGAGACATAAGGATAAAATCAAAATTTTAAAAAATATTGCTTACAGCTACTTACAGAATTAGTTTCCCAATGACAGCAGAAAGTAAACATGCTAAACAGCTTGCCTCCATTAAAAGTAGGTTTTAATTTAAGATTAAGCCTAATCATGGATGATTTGATTGAAGGATGATTTTGATTAAGTTGTTCAGAATGTCAAAATTAAGTTCACAACTGATCTGTCTTTTAGATGTAAGAGACTTCTAAGGAGTGCTGGAATTTTACCTTTTCAGCGCAGATCAGGGGTAAAAACACACACAACCAACCAAAAGGTAGTTTGCATTCAGAACTTCTCTAAACCTATTACCAAGACCAAAACTCAATCTTTATAAAGTGTGAAAAAATAAATATAACTTGATAGTTTTCATATTTCATTGCACTAAACAAGTTCCTAAAAAAGGTATCTCCATTAAATAAAGCACACATTCTCTCACAGGATTTTTTTAATGAAACAAACATTTAATTGTATTATTAATGGTTTAAGTGTAGCTTTTTATCTTGAAATTGTTTCTCAACACTCAGAATCAGCAAAACTCAGATGCAGCCACTGGAGTACAAGGTAGGGGATAAAATGGATGACAGTGTAAAAAAGGCCTAGTGCTGAAGCCCAGAACAGACTGCAAGATCACCAATAAATTATGATTGCTCTTTACATACACACAATATACAAAATAATACTTAAACATTAGATCAGTTAATGAGTTAAACATTTTAAAATTGAGGGGTTTTTAGTAGAAATTTGTGTAAATGTAGAAAAGGCATTACCCTGTACCTGAAGTCCAAATTACATATCTTGCAGCAGTGGGAGGAAACCATTCTAACCACAGATGCTCAGGTGTTTCTCTCTATAAAGCTTACTTTGCTGCAATCTACTTCAGATGTTGCATCTTCAGGCAGACCAAACATAAAGGCTACCACCCAAGTACGCAAAGTAGAAAATCATACTCATATGATTGCATGCAGAGGTGCACAGTAGTATTTCCACAGCTAGATCTCAGATATTCCACTCCATACTCAGTTTTCAAAAAGCCTTATGAAGCACCTATTCAGTCACTGGTGCACTAAGGCAATGTTTTTCTAAGAAGATCAGAACATAATAGAGCATTTCAATGTAAATGCTTTCAGTAACAATTGCTTAATTGAATATGTATATTACCATATCAATATCTCCCATTGAAAAAGTACAAGTTACATATTAATCTTGATAGAAATAGCTCTTGAGCAGTTAAGGATGAATAACCAAAGTTAAATCTTCCCTTTTCTTGGTGGTACTGCAGTCACAAAGGTAAAATTTAAAAAAAACAATCATCAGTCCAGGCTAGGTAAACATGACCTTATTGCATTTCAAATGTTCCCCTATAACCAGTCATGTTCTCACACATATGATATATTGACAACTTGTCTACTTTAACATTTTTAATAATCTTACATTTGTTTTCAATTGATCTTCCACAATTTCCTCTAGATGCAATAGGAAGCAAGATAAATATCTTTATACATCCGAATAAAAAAGATGTTTCAATCATTAATCATTATATTTTATTAATATGAATTCTCTAAATACTTTCACTGCACATGGCAACTCTTACAATCTAGTGTGAGCTGGTGACCATTGTAAATCATCCTGTCCAAAAACACTGTAAACTTGATCACATGGACTGAACTTCTATGCTCATCAAAATTAATGTATGACCCTGCAAAGTACTATCAATTTTGCTCAATCACAAAGGACTAGATACTTCATATACTTCTTCGTTAATTCCAGATTTTGAATGAAAGTCATCAGTAAATAATTCAGAGACTTCCTTAGTGGGCCTTACATTGCTTGCCAGTAAGACCTTTGCTACCCAGGCTTTTTCTTGGCTAGATTTTTAATGGCAAGTATCTTTTTTCCCCCACACTAAATAATCCAGAATTTGACCTTAATTCATATTTATAACCCACTGCACATACGTACACAAAAACAGATCTGTTTTTAAGGATGGTAAATTTATTTGAAAAATGAAAACTCTCAAGTCATGTTGCAAATTAAACAAAAGCCATCAGTTCCTCACAGGCTGCAGACTGAGATTACTGCTCCACTAGCCAGACAGGAGGAAGATGAAAGGTCCATGACCAAAACAGAGTAGAAAGGACAATTAAGTAAAACTGATCTTTGACTCACAGAACTTGCATAATGCCAAATACAGGATTGAGAACCTCATCCACACAGGTGAGAAATGGGCCAGTAAATGCAGTTTGAAATTGGAAGGAAGAGCATAAGCCACATCCTTGGGCATGATATTTTAATGGAACAGGAGCCTTCAAAGCTTGTGCAATGGCAGCTCTTTGTGAAAATGGATTTCAGCAACACTGAAAGCAATGTTCTCCTCATAACACTCACTTCAGTAGGTTTGCTACTGTCAAGCAGAACAGCTTGCCAGGGAGAAGCTGTGCATGTGACACCAAATTAAGGGACTCATAATTAGCAACCAGTATGCATGATGAGCACAGGATGCTGATGAGTATTTTCTCAGAATGCCTCAGAAGGGAATTCCCTGAGAAATCTAAAGGTGCTTGGAGAATAGGAAATTAAAGATTAAAGGCTGAACATGTCTCCCACATTGCATTTTAATTAACTAGTTTGTGCTTTATAATTTAATTTTTTTAAGCATCAACACACATATCCACAAACACACAGTGACAAAACACCAAGTGTGGGACAAGAGCAAACTGCACTGTGGTCGAAGTCTAAAGCAAGCCTCAGGAACACAGGCCTCCCCTGTGTTCAGGTGTGGGATTGATTAGAGAGTTACTTCAGAAATATCATTCTAGCACTGGAAAAGCCTACAAAAAGAATCTATAAATTAATGTCATTTTGAAAAAGAACTATTTATTGGAGATGGAAAAAAACATCAACTGCACTAAAGGCTACAACATATTTAAGAGATAAAGAAATATTTAAAAGATGAAGGTGTATGTATCTTCATATGCACAAGTGAACTTTTAAACTACTGAAAATTAGGTAGTTGTTTACTGGAACTCTTAAAAAAAGTCGAAGAAAGAAATTGTCTTGCATGTAATTAACCATAGAAGGCTGGCAAAGAAAACTCGTTGGAACAATTTCATAAACAGCAGTATGTTTAATACATTTCTTGGAGAAGTTAAAAAGCTCAAAGGTTCAACTCTAGCTTGGGTAAGTATAACAGTAATACAAATTATCCAAGAACGTGTATGTAAATAGAAAAATTGTGACTGAAGACCAAAAAATTGCCACTGTCACATAAGCTCATCAACCATTTACACATCACTATAACTCTTGTAGGTATAACTTTACTCACTCATGAAGCAATTTTTATTTTAACCCATCAACATCACTGAATGGCATAAAAAAAAAATAAGTTCTCAAAGGAAAATCAACAGCAGAGGAAACAGCTGCCCTTCAGTGACAACGTCTGGAACACATCTGGAACAGTGGCAGTTTGCTGCAACCCACACTGTGAAATATCCGATTTTCAATTGGCTATATATCAGTTTTCTTAACCAAAATTACATGCTTCCATGTTTTGTAATCTCCCACATCATTCTCAGCTAACAAGAAATCCACCTAACAGATTCCTTATTTACAACAGAAATTAAGTAACATCCATTATTTCTGCTTTTTACACAAACTGCAAATACTGAAGTTGAAAAAGAAGATTTGAGAAGAATGCCCTCTATAGGAAACACTACTTCTTATACTGCTTAATTGCTGAATGCATTCCTTAACTACCTTAATCTACTGTGATATACACTTCCCTACAGAAACTGCTACGTATGCTTCTGAGACAAAGAAGCCACAAGGCTTGCTTTTTTCATAAAATTCAAACCTATTTTTACATACTGTATAGGTATTTATTGTCAAGAAAAAGAAATAATCAAACCTCTAAGGAAAAAAAGCCTGCTCTGTCTGTTCAAAAATAATAGTATGATCTCTAATTTTCTTCAACAATGTTACTGTAAGAAAGAAAGTGTTTAAATTTTAGTCATACCGCAGTAGAGTTTATGTCATAATTACCTAGAGATGGAACACATAAATCAGTTCACAAATTCATAAGCCATTTTTTTTAAAGTACTGGGTTTTGTCAAAATGAATGTGCTATAAGAGCATTAAGTACTTTCTGCTTCTATGAAATAATGCAACGAAAGCCTACAGAAGATAAACTGTTTTGCAGGAAAACATTTTTACCTTTTTTTTTGTTAGTGTCCTAAGTACATAATTTTTCACTTCTGCTTTAAAGATCTGTTTTCCACAGCTTAAAGTAAAAGTTTCAAATATTATTTCCCAAATAAGAAACAAGCAAAATAACCCCATGCTAATGAAAAACCCAATGACTTCATTACTATGATTTAAAATGGTTTGCATTCAAACTACAAGCAAAGCCAACTCAAATATAAGTTTCTGCATACAAACTTCTGACAAATTTATCTGTATTGCTTTGACATCTATAAATTATGGATTTCACTGAAAATAAGACCAAAATTTTTCCTACAATTCTGATGCACTTAATTTGAGAATCTTTTCTTAGATCTTCAGCTCCTGTTGATCTGTGCAACAGGACTGGATTGTAACACTTCTGGCATTGGTAAAGCATGTTGTCATTCCTTAAGCAACTCCTTTTCTTTTAGCTTTTCCTCCCACAAAGTTACTCCATAACAAACACACCGAGTTGTGCTATGTGGATGTCGGGAGCTCTTTCAATGGCATGAAAGCCATGGAAGTAATTTCCCAGTCTGCTAGAAAGCATGCATGAGAAGACTCAGATCTGGAAGTATAACCACTCAGTGCTGCTCCACTACAGAGAGATGATCACTAATTATCACTCTATGGAGACCATGGGGAGAGCAGAAATACCAATGCAGAAGCAGAACTAAAATATGCTGCTCCCTTTGGAATGCACATCTCTCCCACAGCCACATTTATTGCAATTAACTTCCTTCTTCACAATTCTTTCATTTTTATACTGAAGAGATCTTCTGGTTTCTCTTCAATTTTAATTTACTGCTTCTACCACCATTATTCCCATGACCCAACATTTCCAGTCTGCAGTTTTAAACTGAATACCCTTCACTAATGTCTCATTACTTCCTCATAGGATGAGTCTATTAGTTTCTTAATTGCCTTCAAAAATTAGACAATATAAACCACAAAATGTATTTCGAACTTGAGAAATTCACTGGTTTTTTACATCAACATTCATATTATAAAATTAATTCAATTCTTTAAATACTGAGAGTGTGTACTAAGCATCAAGATATAGCACATCATTTTTAGACAGATACATGTTAAAATTTAGAAAAACACATATAGATGCAAAACAAACTTTAAAAGCAGATAATGAAATCTCCATCATCCTATGCAGTAAAAGAGGACTTTCATTGACAGATTTGTTTTAATATATACACGGGGAACAAAAATTCTTTTTCCTCAAGTTCTTTTTTTAGTATACACCACAGAAGAAAAAAAAGCAAAGTTGAATAATACAAAAAGACTGATTTAAAAGACACATCTGAGTTAGCTGAAAACACATCAAATCAATAGAAAGGCTAGACATAATTTATTTATTCTGATTACTTATGACAAAAGTTTGATTAGTCCCATTTCACCTAAGAATTCTTTTATTAACTCAAAGATTTCTTCTATACATCTCTTGTTGCAAAAATTCCAAAGGCCTCTGATTTTGCCTTTAAGACAAGGTTTAGAAAATTTCTCCACAAGAAATATCTAAGCAAAATTCCACACAATCTCCCGTTATGAGGTGGTATTTTACAGGTTCCATCAGACCTCTCTCAGACTTTTTGCCAGACTTCCTGGCACTGATATGACTGAAGAAATTTTTACCAGTAACTTTCAAGTTCCTACTTGGCTTTTCCTCTAATGTGTAAAAACTACAAGAGTTATCTAAAAGATATATACAGGCTTGAACTCCCCAGCTGCTTTTCCAAAAGTATTCATTTTTAATCACAGCTTTAGCACAAAAAATAAATGGAGGGCGGGCCATGCACTGTAGAATGCTGATCAGTATTCTCAAGACACACTTCTCAGTATGAGACAGAACCTTGCAATAAATATTTTAAACAAACAAACAAAATAAAATAAAGGCTAACCCAAAACACTGAATTCCACCTACAGATGCCTCCACTCACAATAACAGGGAGGGCAGTGCAACAAATAAAAAGAAGTTGTAAGTTAAAGAAAATATAATCCAGTTATATTTGCTCTAACACCAGTAAGAACACATAATCCAATTATATTTGCTCTAACACCAGCAAGAAAACTCTATTGTTAGGAAGAACGGAAGATGAGTGTAATCTCACACCTACAGATCTAGCAAAAAAAGAATTTATGAAATGGCAATTGCCAACTTTTTCAGTTCCTATCTTATGCCACCAAAGGTTATAAGAATTTATTTAATTCCCTATTTCACAGGAAAGCCAGTCATATGCATCTTTAAGAAAATAATATTCTGAAATTAATTTATATAGTGGTACACTGAAGCTATTACTACCAGGCATCAGAAATTGTTAGGTCTGAAAAAATCCTCTGTCCAACACTCATATTAGTCTTTGAGAAAGTAGGTGTTCGCTTCTTCCACAGGTGCTCTTAAAAGTTTTCTCTACAGCCAACCTTTCTTAATCCCTTCAGATACTTTTTTTTTAAAGCTTGTAAGCCACTGTTGCTACATTTTCAATGAAAATATTATAATTAGGCATGATAATGTTTTGAAACATTTATTTACACAGGATGAAGTGACAGATTTCAGACTCAGAGCACAGAAACTCCACATGTAGATGCTACTTTGAAAAAAGTTACATAGATTGTCCTTTCTTTGAAGATCACCTAAAAATTTAAAAAATCTGAAAGATCAATAGACCTTAAAATTTCAGGCATTAAGAGAGGTTGGTGGGGCTTTTTTGCTTTGTTTTAAACAGACACTCATAGGAGACTATGAGCAATTAATACCATTACTGAAAACCCTTATTTTCTCTCACATACTAAGCTAAAAATAACAGGCAATTAAGCAGCTGAATATACTTAAGATACTATTATGTCTCTTCTTCACTTCTGACAGCTACTGTTAGCAACAGCCAGAGAATTCTAATTTTAATTAGGCTTACTCCACTGCAAATAGGTAGAAGCCTTTTTTTAAATTATTCACAAAAAGAGTTTTAGTTGAATTACATTAATTTTCTCCTGAAAGATAGGGAAGCTGAGGTACATCCCACTTTGTCAACTAATACATCCTTATGATTTAAGTATCCAGGACTATTACTATTCTGTATCTGCAATCAAACCGAAGAAGATAGTATATCACAGCCCACACTTTATTCAAGCTAGAATTGTGCCACTTCATAAGAACAATATTTTTTCATTTTGCAGTTTGTGTGGTTATTTGTGTGAACGGATCTTCAAGAAATTAATTTGTTTCAGTGATGTCATGAAGATTACTGGAGTTACTTCCTCCATTGCATCAATATGAGATGACACTAAACACTTTGATTACTAAGAACTACAAGTGTACTTTTTTAAAAAGTAAGATTATAGAAAACATGACAGAATTAGCATTTTAAAAGTCTACATATGAAAAGCAAAGGAAGTGGGGGAAAAGCCCAAATCTATGGCTGGAAAAATGCATCCAACATTTTAGATGAACTGTTCTTATTAGCTTAGAAATTTGGCTGTATGTTAGAGACTGAAATAAAACTTGAAACAGAGGTTTTGTAAAACTGAACTGTCTATGGTAAATCAAGGTCATTCAAGACAGTAGTAGGAAGCAAAATAATAGAAAAGCAGGTTTCCATATCCCAAATCTGTTACACTCGCTAACCTGCTAAGTAAAAAGTAAATGTAATTCATAAATCCTTACGAGCATTTGTTATTACACAGCTAAAGCAGTCTCAGTGCTACCTGGCACTAAACAGACCTTCGCTTCTCCCTTCTTTCCTAACATGCCCTTATCGCCACATCATATTCTTCTCTGATCCTCAAGATGAGTGCAGAAAGTTAAATAATTCAATTTATTAAGGGCCTAGTTTCCAGCCAGTTTAACTCTGCGCAAGGAAAACCAATGCAGACCAAAAAGAGAAGACACATTTTGGGTTGGAAAAGAAAAAGCAAAGCCAGCTGTTTTGACAGCAGAAAGCCCTGGCTCAGCTGTGTCATTTAAGTACATGGCAAGCAAACCCTTCTGTGACCCACTAAACCTCATCTGGAAACACTGAAACATGTGGCTCCAATGTGAAGCTTAATGAACAAAGAAATGAAGCTACACCAGGAAGGGTACAGTGAGCTCTTGAAAGAAGAAATGGGATCTGGACAATTCTGTAGCACATAAGAATCCAGTTCACACCGTCCCAAGCCCTCACAGGGAATCAAATACATTAATGAGTAAAATACATGCAGCAATACAATACTAGTACTCAACTACACTATACAGTTACTTGTAGATATGTGCTCAACTCTCATTATTGACACCTTCTCTCAAGGTTACTATATTCTAAAATGTGCCGGAATTGGGTTGATGTGATAAGTCCAAAAATCCACTCACTAAACAAGCAAATCACCTCATTTTCTCAAAACCTATAGAGAACAGATCCACTCTGATGCTAAATGCCACCACAAACTTCAGCAGGTTAAGCAACTAGGGAAAAACAGTGAGGAATAAACTCTACCACTAGCAAGTCACACATAAATTGTGTATCCGAGTAAAGCTTAACTAAATGTAGGACTTTTATTTTTCAATGTAGTTACAATAGTATAATCCTTTAAATTAATACTTGCATAACTCTAAGCCAGAACAAAGCACCCACTGCAACTAAAAAAGTAATATTCCAACAAGTCATGCTAAAAGATAAAGACGAATCTGTCCATTAAAATAAGTAAAATAAATATTCAAACAAAATAAAAGGACCAAAAGATTAACAGGAATTTATAGTTCACTGGTTCCCATCAATCAGTTCTCTCCATTATATGAATTCTGCCAATATTTGCCCTTCTTCATTGCTCCCTTATTCCTTAACCTCTCATAAAATAAGAATGAGGTGTCCTCTTAATAATATCCCTGTTTTCCTTTGTTCTGTTCGAAATGCCTCCAAATACCTTGCTTTATGAACCAACCCTAGATAGAGCAGTACATCATGGCAAGCACTGCTAGCTGACAAACAATTCAAAGAATTCAGCACTGGTTATTTTCACATGCATTCTCCTACTTGTTTACAGTGAACAAAAGGATGTAAAATAGTAAGGTTTCTTTATGTGATAGGCCTGAAAAACAATATTATATATTAATAAAGACGATTGCTCAGACATTTTGAAGAATTCATTTTTATTAAGTGAGACACATAAAAACAAATAAACCATTTAAAAGTATGATCTGTCCAAGTGCTTCAAAAGCATGTTTTTTAAAGCAATAAAATCACATCTACATTGTTATGGCCTTTGTTTCCATTTAATTTACCTGAATTTTTCCAAAAACGACGACTCTAAAATATTTAAACTAATGGAAAAATTTCTAACTGCTTTCTCGCAGTCAAAAACCAGTCCTGCGTCACAGCACATAAGTAGTAAATCTTCTGTGTGTGGACTCAACACAGGTTTTTGCTTACTTTTCTGGACCCTTTCCATGGCAAAGCAGGAATCATCAGTTCGTAAAACCCAATTCAAATGTTGTCTATCTTATTTATTACAGTTCTTCCTCTCTTCACCTACCCTGCAGCAAGTACAGTAATTTCACGATTATAAGCCGCACCTTTTTCATTGAAGAATCCAGCCTACCCCAGCAGTGCGGCTTATATTCAGGTGCGGCTTATCTATGGACAAATCCCAGTGAAATGCCAACCCGGAAGAGAGAGCCGGCCGGGGAGGGCACCTGGGGCTGCCTTTAAAGACTTGGCTGGTCTATGAAAACTGTTTGCAACTTGAGCACCTGACACCAAACCCCACCCTGGTGCCATTCTGTTACTGATTCGTTACTTAAAAAAAAAAAAAAAAAAAAAGGTGCAGCTTATATTTGGGTGTGGCTTATATATGGCTTATATATGGACAAATCCCATGGTCTACCCGGATACCAGGACATGCAGCTTATAATCAGGTGTGGATTATAATTGTGAAATTACTGTAATTGGCTTTTCATTACTTTCGGGTCTGGAATTTGATAGTTTTGTGTAAGATTTCTTCATTCTTTGCTCACCCAAATCATAGAGCTAACAATACTCCATTGAATTATCAAAGAATACTGCATGGAATATTGCTCATGTTTATGATAACTTGAATTGATTCTCCTGATGTCATGAATATCACTATAAATTACAGAAATATTAATGAACAGCACTGAAATATACCCTTGTATATGGAAACTACATTACTAGCAATTTGCATCAAGGGAAAAAAAAATTTAAAAAATGGTGATATAAAACAGAACTTGTGTTATGGAGTTTTTGTTTGACAGAAAAAGGATTTAAATTACTGTCAACAGTTTTTCATAAAATTTTACAGGGGTTTTAAAAAAACAGCTATTTTCTTAATATTTTTACAACTTGCAGGAAAACATTAAAATATCAATTATGCTTCATGTCCCTGCCTTTATGTAAATTCATTTTGTGTTCCATAAATCATTTCAAAAAATGTGCAAATAAAAACATTAACACAATATTGTGCAAACCCTTTTATTTATTTATTTAAGCAAAGAAAAGCATGAAAACAATAGAAGTTTATTACAAAGTTTAATGGCAGAATTAAAGTTGAACAGTATACTACAATTGCAAATAAAAGCTTTGCGTCTCTCTCAAACTGAAGAAATCTTTCATATTCCCAAATCTCAGTTCTGGGAAGTCTTTCAGAATTTCTCCCCTGGTAAATCAGAAGACGGAAAAACTTGAAGGGGCCTGGGAGAAGGAGAAGCATCCAGTTAGTCCAGTTATAGCTCTTTGTTCTAGTTCATAAAACAACTTGTCATCCCTCAATTTCAGTCAGCCTCTTCTAAATAACTAGAAATACGCTACATCTTTTCCCCTTTCTCTCCTCAAAACCTCAATGTACAAGTCCTATTCATAAATCTACAAGGACTAGCAAATTGGTAGAACTGAAAAAATAAAGGTCTGGATATTTAGACAGCAGGATAAACTACCTAGAATTGATTTATATACTGTACCAATGAAGGCTCAAGCTTGGTTGTGTAAAGGAAATAACGCATATTGAACAAAATTTTGCCTTATAAACCTGTAAGTACGAAGAAAAACAGTTCCCTAAAGTCAGTGTGTTAATAGGTTAATACTCTTTGCTCTCTGGCTTGCTGCCACATCGCTCGGAAATTCGCTTTTGTACATTCCAAACAGATCTATTTGTTCCGCAAAAATTACAACTCTCCTAAAAAGCAAAATCTCTGCTTAACTAACAATTTTTCATACTTTATAAACAAATATTGAGGAATTACCTCAGATACAGCCATGATAAAATGCTCCAAAACTTGACTTCAATTATACAATGAAAACAACCATTTTTGATATAGTATTCAAACTGTGGGGAAAAAATCCCCAAATTAGTAGTTTCAAATACAATTATTCACTGTTAAAAAGGGCAAAAGGAAGACAAAGATGAGACTTCCTGTAACTTATGAGAGAGAATGGAAAAAGCAGTAAGCAAGGGAGTTATAGACAGATGAAGGCATTTTCAGGACCAAAGAACCTTTCTTTACTCATAGTAAAAGTAGTCACGGAATAAATCCTATCCCATTTCCACTAGGATTTGGGCCTAGATTATCACATAAAGTCATAGTGTCAATTTAAAAAATGCAAGGTAACAGAAGTTTCATTTAATGCCATCTACAAAAGGATTTTAGATGACAAGAAAAAATACTTACAGGGGTAAGATGCCTCTTTTTGAAGTTTTCAGTTCATAAGTTCTTGAAAGCATCATCAACTTGTCCCAGGCTCCTCTATTTCAAGAAGATTGCAGACAATATCTCAATCGCCATTCCAGTCTTCACCAGCCTCATTTTTCTTGTCATTCTTTACATATTGTATGACCAAGTGCTAAAAGGGTTAATTTTCTGCCCTTGACTTCCTACTAATGACTAATTTTCCCTTGATCCAATACTCCTAGGCATTTTATAATTATTTCATACAGCTATTCCACTTAATAACAATCTGACATGCATCTTTATCATGGTGGGACTTCTCTGAAACTTTAATCTTTCTGGATGGTGAATAAATCCAGGTCTTCTCTGGGGTTTTAGATATACAGAGAAGCCCAGTGAACAAAGATGCACTGGAATGTCAGACAAAGTGAAATGTAGTTGAGCAAGAGACCAAAAGTAATGGCACAGAACAACTTAACATCAGGAAACAATGCAGCTCTACAGAAGTCAGGGCAAGAGGAAGATGGACAAAGAGCACATCTGAGGTAACCTGCAATAAACAGGACTTGCAATCCAGAGCAAAATCTCCTTGCCTCCTTCACGTCTACAAACAGTCACATAATATATCTTTTACCATTAACAGAAACCTCCCTGATGCATCTGCAGTGATGAGATTCATTTTGATGCAAACTAATGCTACACACACAGAGGGCTTTCAGGAAAACTGCCCTGACATGAATGAGCATTTGTTCTGATAGCACATGTTACAACACTACTGCTTCATGCAGGAGGTTAGAAGTAAGCCCAGAATAGTTTTCCCACACCTCAGGTGTTTGGATTTCTAAAGAGGCTGTTGTAGCATGACAAAATAAGATTAAATAACTCTAGCATTTTCCATGAGAAGTAAAAATTTTTTAAAATGTTGAGAATAACACACACAATCATCTGGTATAAGAAACCTAAGGTTTAAAAATCATCCTCCTCCTAACTGAGACCAGAAAATCAAAACTGAAATTGCTGTACTCCAGCAGGGACCAGTATCTACTTGTTCTGAAATATTCTTTAATTTTGTTTTTTCCTCTCATGCCTTGATTTGACAAATAATTTTTACCATACTGAAAACGTCACAGCATTCTGCTTTTATTGCTAACAGGAAATTAATGAGACATTACTAGATTGCACTTTCACCATACTGATGGAAAGTTTGAACGAATGTCCTGAACATTTAACAGACTCAATTCCTACATTCAATAACTCAATATATTCTAAATGTATGAAATTGTGTGCTAAAATTAGGTACCTCAGTCCCAACACATACTAAACCATCAAAACATCTATGAATTCAGCCTTTCTATACAGACCCAAAAATCTACTTTATGGCATTTGGATTTGAATGACAAGTAAATTAGCATTTTCATCTGTGTCAGTTGTGTCTTCAGAAGTTCCTTAACAGCACGTTTCCAAACAGTTTGCAGATGTCTTTAGCAGAGCAAAAAGGCTCCAATCACTAGAATAACTGTCACACACTTGTTATGCAAGATTAAGAATTAAGGGCTCGCTCAGTTGTCATAAAGCTAAATTAAACATGGCTTTCCTCCCACCAAAATATTTGACAAAACTGCAAATGTGTTTAAAAATTACCAGGATGTACCATCAGATGACCTAATCAGCACATATTTATAATTAATGGCATTTTTAATCATAAACATTTATTATTAATAGTTAATTCTTTAGGACTTTTTTTACCGACAGAAAGAACCTAAAATAAAAGTATTACTACTTTCAACTGTATAAATTAGGATCCAAGTGACTTAGAGCTGCAGCAAAAAAGGTTTTAGTTAAATTAAGACAAATACAAGAGTCAATAGTGAAAATACTGCAATAATAAAAGTTCTTTAATGTACAAATCAATATTCATGTAAAACCAAGAAATGAGACCTAAAAAATCCGAAGTAAATACAGAATGGTATTGAAGTAAATAAAAACACACTAACAGTGTAAACATTTTTTACAGGAAAATTCTGCACTCCTGTGTGTATTTCTACAGAAATTATTAAAGCCCAATTCACAGTTTTAGTTTCGAATCCTATAATTTTATTACAGGATTTTTGACACGCTTCATAAATGCAGCATCCCCATTCCATTTATTCATTTTAACTTGAGTGCATCACTCTGTGTAACTCGAACATATTACAAATATTCAAATCAAAAAGCTATTTAAACAATCTTTGAAAGTTTTTATATGTCTCATGGGGAAAAAACTGCTGTTATAACTTAGCCATGGCCACCACCATACTGAAAGAAAAACAAGACTTCATTTTGCTGTTTTTCTTATGATACAGATACTAGTTTTTAAATGAGCTTTCAGAATACAGTTTTCTGAGCTTCAGGCATTTCCCCCAACTATCATTTATGGTTCAAAGTTTCCACATTTTGTCCTTTTTCACCAAACACTTCCAGGAACAGTTATGCTCTGCAATATGACAATCCTGACAAAGTGGCAAATACATTAACAATCATCAGGGTCTCCAAATGTAAGTTGGTGGTAAAGGCAAACTTATTTACCATATTAATTAAATGGCCTATTTAACATGGAATATCAATTCTCTAATCACATCTCATTTGAACTTCTAATTTCAATTAGCAACCCTAAAGTCTACTAGAGACCCTACTGTTGTAGGATGATTAAGAACATTTTCATGATCTGTCAGATGAAGGAGTAAGAGGCAGAAACTGCAAATACTCTCAGGAGTAGGCCTCTACCCTACTTAGGAGATGATTAGGGAGACAGCAGCAGTAGTTCTCATTAGTTGCTTAGCAATGAAACATCCCCCTATGAGACAAGAAATGAACAAAGCAACAGAGGTGCTGCCACGTAAATGAGTAAATGGATAGTCATTCATCCACTCAAAGATAATCTGTCCTTCATTAAAGTTAATCGATCTGGATTAATACACCAATGGATATCTTGCACAGACAAGGCAGGAAGAATCCACTGCCTGTAGCCTCACTGAAGCAGCCAGACAATACATTGCTCAATTTTACATGTACAACCTCCATTTTCACTGGATGTGTGAGAAACACAAGTACAAGGAAAACAGTTTTAACTCAAACCACATTAATATTGTAATTTTTACTGTTAAACCTGATTTTTATAGCAATAGTTACACCCAAGTTATTAATGACTTATTGTTAACAGTAATTCTCTTTATGCTTATAACAACTTAAACACAAACCTGTAAATTTAAGATCTAACCCATACCTAAGTTGTTTATGTTTTCAAGAGTATATTCACACAAAGTCAACACAAATTGAGTTGCTGACAGTACCATTGTTACTAATGTTGCAAGTCTGAGAAGAGCAGAATTGTTAACCAGAGAAATTTGACTACTGTTGTCTTAATTTTCAGACCCTAATTGCAGGATGCCATTATTTCAGTCACAGATGCAGTTTAATATGTTCCCTTTATTTCAATTTCCCCACAAATTATTTGAAAATATCCGTGTTTCACAGGTCTTTATTTATTTATTTTGTTTGTTTGGGTGTGTTTTTTCCCTGCAGGGCAGGCATTTTTTGTTTTGCTTTCTTGTTTTGCTGCTGTTGTCTGGTTCATACGTACAATATAAAGTTTACCAAAAAATGTGAATTAGAAGAGAGAGGGAAAATAAAACAGTCAACACTTCTTAAGCAGAAATCAAGATGATTCCAGAACTTCACTGACTACCTAAAATTGGTTTGCTTCTCAGTACACATTTAAAGCTTTACATTAATTTTATCATAAATGCTTGTAATTATAAATCTGTATCACATTATGCTTTGATTAGCTCATCCAAACTGTTAGATTAAAATGAAAATAGTAATTCATAATTCAGTATTAGGACAAATCTTACCTATGTATTCACAAACGAAGACTACAAAAAAAGGCGTAACAAGATCATTTATCCCCTGCACATATCCACTGGCTGGATGACGTATTGCCCAGATAAACAAAATTCTTTCAAAGATCTGAAAAAGAGTTCAGTAAACCATCAATTTCATTTAACAAGTGATAAGCACATTTTAAACACGACACTTGTAAATTGTCATGACATCATGGAATTATGGAATGTCCTGAGTTGAAAGGGACCCATCAGGATCACTGAGTCCAACTCCTGGCCCTGTGCAGGACAGCCAGGAATCACTCCACGTGCCTGAGAGGGTTTCCCAAGCACTTTTTGAACTCTCTCAGGCTGGGGCTGCCTCCATTTCCCTGGAGAGCTTGTTTTAGTGTTCAACCATCTGAGTGAAAAAAGTTTTCCTGCTATCCAAGCTAAACCTCCCCAGCTCAGCTTTGTGCCATTTCTTTGAGTCCAGTCACTGGTCACAAGAGTGAAGAGGTTGGTACCTGCCCATCTGCTTCCCCTCATTAGGATAAATTTAATACCAGGCAGTTAAGTAGCATAAAAAAGGGCATACAAAAGCATAAATGAACACTGATATTCATAACCAACTCCCAGTGCCAGCTAAGCTTCTCAGCTCTTCCAAAGGAAGCATTTTCAGGGTATTAGCACATGTTAAAACCAACCCAGTGTATAATTCAGTTACAGCAGTTAATACAAAGTAGCTCTTATTCACTGGAGCTTTTCCAGTAATATAAAATTCCTCTTTTCTCAAGGGAAAGAACTATTAAATGATCTTCCCATAATTTTTCATCTCTTTGAAAGAAGTATTCTACTAATGCAATATGCTATTTATCCCTAAGTAACAAAAAGAAGGACTTGATATAGTTTAGACTTTTTAATAACATGCCCATTAAAAGAGATTCCAAGCAGTTAAGCTTGCCTAATACTGCAGTGTGGAGTTTTATACTACAGGCATCTGCATACTACTTATGAAAAACCAGGAAATGCAGAAATATGGCACCAGCCTGCCATAACACAGAACCTCACCCTCTCAACTCTATAAACTGGAGCTTGCTTAGGATCTGCAAAAGCTTCGAGGCCACAGCATATCTCAGCATGAGAAGAGAGCAAGGAAATTAGACAACTTTTCCTGACTCCATTTACATCTGTGACAGCCTGTATTTCCTCTCAATTATTTGCTTCTGAAGACATTACATGCCTCTGAAAGACTAAAAATAAGCAGCAGAGTAAAAGCTGCTACATGCTTTGTCCTAACCACAGGCATGCAATCAAGGACATTTAATCTCCTGAAACAAAAGAAAGTTTGCTCATTCATGAGAGTAAAATCTGTTGCTCTGCAGATCCAGGAGATATTTTGGAAGGACCCAAAGGATTCTGTGGTTTGCTGCAATTCCAGAAGTCAATGAATACTCAGGCTTCAAGAAGGCTGAAAGGTGAAAGATCTGCCCTGCAAGGATGCAATAGGTGGAGGAAGTTTATTTGTGAAGTCAGGATTATTCATATTCAGTCTCAGTTTGTGTTAGATTTTGTTAGATTAAGCTGACAATCTTAATTCAATTTTAAATAAAATCTTATTTTTTAGTTAAACAGACCTCCTGCAGTCATTTTTAAGTATGGAAAGGTCTCAGCATAAAGGACCCACATCCTGGTGCTTGAAATTCCCATCACAGGCTTACACATAAGTTAAATGAAGCCAAAACACATTTGCACTTCTTACTTTGAAAAGAAATCTCAAATATCAACATTTATCCTTCTACAGGCTTTCTTCTGAGAGTCAACTGTCCTCCAGGTTTTAAGTTTCCCTGGCTGAAAATTCATGGAACAGGGAAGACAGTCAACAACAGTGAGCACAAAAAGTTTTGGTGGGCACTGAAAAACAGGCCTTGAGACAGCTCATCTCTGATCCATTGCAACCACAACTGAGATTGATTTTGCTCAGTGTGATTTCAGAGAGAAGGCAAAACAAGAATATTAAACCAACAAAACTAACCTCTGCCCTTTAAGCAGTAGCTAGCAGTGTCTCACTGTCTATCAACACCCAGCCTTTTACAACATGCTTTTACATTTTACACAATCATACCCTGATGAAACTAGTTGCTTATGTAATAGTTTTAGCATTGCTGGAAAACTGTCCATCTGGCAAGGTTAGTTAGCTCATAGCCACTCTGCCTTCTTCTGCCCATTGCCACTTCTACTTTCAGCAACAGCAGTTTCTCAGCATTATCAGAGTTATCATTCTGCATTTCATTCCTAAGAAAGGACATGCTTAACACACTGCAAATACAAACAACTTTCTCAAAAAACAAACACCAGAATAAGCTGACTAGAGAAACCCATTAAAGAGCAATAGCAGAATACAGAACAGAGTTATGCACTAGGCTAAATAGAAAACTCATGGTGTGATGGGACTACAAAATATGCACAGTCAACAACCAACAGAAAAACAGAGCAATTCAGTGAGAACAGTCAATCAAAATACCCACTGCAGAAACTGTAAACATAGTGCTTTTTCATGAAGGCATGACTGAAGTCAAACAACTCACAAATTTGTAGTAGGAACCTCTTGTTTCCACAGAACCTGATAAGATACACAGCTCGCACTACAAATTGAGAAGCCCATGGATTTTAAAATGTTTTTAAAATACAGGTGTGGGGGGTGTGTTTGCATTTGTTGGGGGGGTGTGGAGTTATATTTTTGAGCAGGAAGCCCCATTTAGTGATGGCTTTAATATCTCCAAATGCTTCCACTCAGAAATTCAACTACAAACTGAAATAGCATCTTCAATTTCCTACCCATTTTCATAAAGTTTAATTTACTGTTCTGAATTGGAAAAAATGAGCTGAAAGCCTGAACAGCAGACTGATTTAAGTTTCTATACAATGCTCATGACTGTGTTCAAATTGGACTCATTAAAAAGGTCACTTTCCCAAAAGGATCCCTTCTTGATTTCCAAACCAGCAACAAAAAGTGGAATTATTTTTCTACTATGAACCACTACCTCTCATGAGATGTCATTACCAATCTATTATTCTCTTTTGAATTTGACTCTCATTCATAATTACAGTGAGAATTATATTCATATACATAAAGAAAAGAATCCATCAGCTTAAATCAAGGTTTGAATTACTTGTGGGTTTTGCCACCTCAGAGGAACTTCAAAACCTCCAAAGCCTTAATTCAAAATCTTTTGAAAAGTTGTTTTGTGGGTTTTTTTTCCTAAGTAGGGGAGAGAGAAGAAAAAGAGAGGGGAGGGAAAGAAAAAATAAGAGGCAAGGACAAAATTATAAACTATTTTAAATTGTGCAATTTTGTTGAAATTATTATATATAATTTGCAAGCATAGATGGGAAATGCTTTCTATTTCAAAAATTCAGTTTAAGAAAAAGCAAGAAAAGATAATAAATTAGACCAGTCCATATTAGGTAATCAAATTTATTACAACTAAATAAGTCATCTTCAAAATAACTTGACTGCACTATATAAAGACCACCTCCAATTCCTCTGTTCTCCTCTTTCAGGGACACTATTAAGACATTTTTAGCCCTTTAAATCCCTGCTCCAACATTACCTTCCCCTTACTCAGGATCCATATAATACCCCGAAAAAATAAACACTTAAAACTGATTTTTAAAGGAACGCATAATAGCTAGTTATTTCTACATATCAGATTCAAAACATCTTTTTTCTGAACTGCAGCATTTTATTACAGAAATCAAACTCTGAGTTCAGATAAGAAATGAAAATAGCCTTATTAAACTCAAAAGTTCTTTGGCAACCACCAAGACGAGTAAAAATCTTGGTGGAATAGCAGCATTTAGAAATTTAAGCCAGGAGACTGTGAGGTTTATATACGTGCTGTTTTTCTGAAGCTTTAATCAGTGCTTTTGTCCAGTTCTGTCAGTAACAGCCTCTTCACCACATCTGTGAGATTCTTCCCAGTAGTGGTATCGTGACTCCAAATCCTTGCAGCATCAGAAGTAGGTCCAAAACTCACCATAACACCCACAACGATGGTTTTGCACACAGTGTCATCCCTCAAAACCTGTCTGTGACTCCTTCTCTGATTTCCTTTGCTCCTTATAGCCCTTGCAATCTCACCTTAAAAAGAGGGGATTGTTGCTCAACAGAGATCAGCACCATCTTCTCTCTCTCTGGAAGAGTCAGCTCTGAGAGGAACATACCCTATCTGCAAGGATCCCTGTGGGGCTCAGGGATTCAGTGGTGCTGTGGTGGAAACTCAGACAGCAAGACAAAGAAACATCGGAGAAATGGGTGGTATGGCCCTTTCCAGATGTTTGGTACAATGGCATTAAGCAAGCAGGGTTCATTTAAGAACATAGACAAGAGCAAAAAAAAGATGCAGGCCCATTCTCCCAGGAGTCCACTGATCTATAATTTAATATTTATTTCTTCCTGGTATTGTTTAGCTCTTGTCCCTTGATTTTACTTATCCTACTCCTCAATTCATCCCTGGAACAGCCCAGGTGAAACATCACTGTGTAGAAAGCAGGTCCTGTAGGTCCCTTTCCAAGGAAAGCCCCATATTTACAGGTTTGACTTTTGAAACACTGCACCAGGCTATTTCTTCAAGCCAATTCTCCAACGTGTGGAAGAGCAGCATCGTTAGAGAAATAATCGGAACAAAGGAAAACCAAATTACAGCTAGTTCTGCATTTAAGCTCTCATAATGAGTACAACATTATGTTCTGTTTGTATGAACAGAAGCTACATGGTAATACCTAGAAGGTCTAACTAGAACCATTAGAAAGGAGAACAAGTTGAAGAATTAAACTAAACATTTGAAAGAGGATAGTCCACACCAACTATACTATTTATGACCTATATACTTCAAAATTAAAAGGCCCCATGAATTTCAATTTGCCAACAATACAGGTCAATTTGATTAATATACTTAACCATTAATCACATTATTATATATTTACATTAATTATATAGTTAAACAGTAGTAAAACAATTTAAATAGTGCACTCAACATACAAAACTTACAAGGAAGCAAAAATCAGACAAGGCATTCAAACCAGTCGTACTACAAATTCAAACAGGAGAATTTCCCAAGTGGAATGTTTTAAGAACTTCCAGACCTTAAACGATTTTGACAAATACATGGAACCACAGGACTATGCACTGGATTAGTTAAAAAACACAGTATTAACAAAATATATAAGAAGGAAAGAAAGGAGGGGGGTGAAAACCGCTCAAGAGCACAAGACCACAATAAATACTGACAGATTCAATACAGGAAATTAATGAGATGCCTTGGCTTTTATTACTCATACTTACACTGCTATTCTTAGCCTCTACTTATATATCCTCATTTTTTAGATTTCTTTAAGCTAGTTCTGAAGTCAAAATAGCAAGTGTAATCAAATCAATTGTTAATCAAACTGATATCACATTAATGTTTTCTCTAACAAAAAGAAAATGTATCATTCTTACCTCTGTTACTTTCGGCTGAAGTCTTAAAACTTCAGGACTCATGCGTGGTATATCTATGTGTATCTAATTGGACAAAGAAGAATACTGTAAAAGGAAGCAACAGTGTACTTTCTAAAAAACATGATACTTAAAATAATTCTATTGGTTTACACTATTACTTATGATCTCGTTCTATCATTACTTTTGGGATAACATGGATTTTTACTGTATTTCAAAACATATAGCCAAATCTTTCAATAAAGCAAAATTTAAAAACACATACAATTGTATTCACAATCTAGGATCCCTACAGCACATTTTAATTATTTGCAAATTGTAATTACATTATCTGAGGGTAATTAGGAGTAAATACATACTATTTCAGTAAAGTCACATTCAACTGCCACAATTTAGATTGGAAAGGACCTATAAGATCAAGCCCAAATGTCCAAAGGTGAAAGCAGAGTTTAACACTATTTTAATGTATTTGACAATCAAGAAGAGAGCACAAAAATACCAGTATAATTTTTATTCCAAACTTCACAAAGGAGTTTTATGCAACAGAGTGCTCAAGTGATGATTTTGGTTTCCATTCACAAGCCTTAAGTTAGTGATACTATATACTTGTTAATACTAAAGCTTGAACAAAGGTCTTCACTTCTTCTGTCCTAAGAAAGGCTAAAGTATTTCTTAGTGTTACAAACTACTCATTTCAATACAAAAAATGAGGAAAAGTCATCTGTTTATGTGAGTGAGCATGAAAGTTTGACATGCCTATGTCAAACATTACATACAGACTCAACTTCTTAGGCAGAAGTTCAGAGCCAGTAAGACACGGTCACTGCTGTGCTTCCCCTGCCCATCTTCACTCATTTGAAACAGGCTCTGTGCAGGAGATCAAAGACTTGAAAATACAACTATTTTTAAACAGAAAAATCACGGCAACACTAATGCTGACATTAAAAGAAAGCCACTATTTCAAATTTCAGATCAAAACTACTTCATATTTTTGCTTCTAAAACCCAGGAAAATTATTAGAGGGTTGGCTATCTGGTAAGATTAAAGAAACAGAAAAACAGTAGCAAAGTTCAAAACCAATCTCTAAGTCCTTTAAAAAGTGTTCTGTAGATAAAAGTCAATTCAATAGATGCTCTACCTGTCTGTAGGTATCTTGGTGGTTTTCATCATTTCTGGAATCGTAGTATTGTTCAACAAATGCAAAATACTCTTTACGTTTTCTTTGTAAAGTGCTTTCTCTCCGGTCTACGTTTGCAGGAAGATAGCCCTGAAAAGAGAGTGAAAAGAGAAGGATATTACTCTGCCTTGCTGCTGGTATTTGATTAGACATGACAGGAGATCTAACAAACTGATGTAGTGACATGTGCTCCCACACACACCTAAATCTTTTACTAAACTATTTTTCGAATCCCACCAACTGGTACAAAATTTCAGATATAAACACCTTAGAAAAACAGCTGCTTTTTTTTTGCCTTTTCTATTTTTTCTTACAAAACGCAATTTCTCATCAAAAATAAGATGGTGTTGACTTTTTAAGAGAAAAGCTTCAATGAGTAAGTTCAGGTAAATTTAACACCATGTGAGTTCCTTAATTTCTCTGTGGCTAGTATTGGAGGAATTTTATTACATTTTTAAATAATGTGTATTAACTCCATTGCCTTCAAATTGGAATTACATAAATTAGCGAGGGAGGCTTAGACTCAATATTAGGAAAAACTTCTTCATGGAAAGGATTATCAAGTATTGGAACAGGTGCCTGAGGAAGTGGCTGAGTCCCCATCCCTGGGGTATTCAAGAGATGTGCAGATGTGGCCCTTAGGGACACAGTTGAGTGGTGGACTTGGCAGTGCAGGGTTCATGGTTGGACTTTCCAACCTTCTGTTTCCAATCACAATTCCATGATTGATAGAAAATGTTACTCCTGTACATTTAATTAGATTATAATGACAACAGAGTAAGTACAGGCCATGTTACATTTCAGATGCCTTAAGAGGCACTTCCTTTGGCAAAATTAATTCCTTTAAGATACACAGACCTGCGTCTGATTCCAAGTACTTTAAATTCTACCAGCTTTACTTTTGCCTAAAGACTTTGTCTGACATTTAATATCTTGTTCCAGAGTTTTGTGTTAAATATTGAATTCTGCTGCCCATTTATTCTAACAGTTGTGGCTTCTTCCCTGTAGGATATTTTAGCTGGTTACATTACAAAATAATTCATTTTTGATATCAAATGTGATTGTTCAAAGGAACACAAGTCTTTTTGCCATTATCCAGTTTCAAAGACTGAACTAATCTTTCAATTCGACATGTCGTGTTTCCTGTTCACTTCCCAAATTAGGTTTTATTTTTTATACTTGGGAAGGCTTGAAACGTATCAGCAGCGAATAAATTGGTGGAGAGTTTAATCCGCTTATTCAATAGCAGATTCAAGGCTTTTGCAAACATATCTTTACTTCTGTTACTCAAAAGAGAAGAGAGCCTATATAGTTCTTCTTGCTGTTTAGGTGTTTTTGTTATACTTAAAAAATCAATCATGTATTTTTTTAAAAATCTATTGTTACCAGCACGCATGCATAATATCAACAGAGTATTATATTGAAAAACTGTCTTCAAACACTTGCTAAAATTATCAACCTGCTGACTAAAACAAATTCCTCAAGTGATCAATTCTTTAAAAAATATTTTTTAAATTAAAATTTCTATGCCAGTTTTAGAAACAAGACAATCATCATCTGACTCAGACACCACCAAGTATACTTGGTTCCCTGAAAAAAATTAAGTTTGGGCTTTTTAAAAAAGACTTTTGAATATTTTTTGAAACAAACACTCAAACCATAACTATACTTTTGTTTCTTCAGTTTTCTGGTTGTTTTTTAGAATTGTAACTCATCTTCAACCAAAACGTCACTTGATTTTTAGAAACAGTTATTTCCCCAGGAGCTCCTGGTGCGCTGTACAGAATCACAAATGGTTTGTGTTGGTAAGGACCCTCAAGATCATCTAGTTCCCATCCCCTTTCCACTAGACCAGGTTGCTCAGAGCTCCATCCAGCCTGGCATCAAACACTTCCAGGGATTACCATCATTATTATTCCCCTTTCCTGGGACATTAACAGTAGGTCACTATTGGGTTACCATCAGAACAAAGCATATGACATAAAAACCCGAAGCACTTCTCTTTCCCTCTTGGGAAAGATGATGAAAAATAATGCTGCCTTACAGTATAGAAAAGTCATGATTACTAAATGACTCATTTGTGGGTTTCCAAAAAATACTAAATGAGGACCACATAATAGAAAAGAAATCACACAGGACTTACTTAAGAAAAGCTAAGAATTTTCAAAATACTGCCATTTGGAGATAGAAAAAACGAACAAAAAAAAAAACCAAACAAGCAAGCCAGAGTTTTGTACATCTCTCACTCAAAAAAATACACTTAATTTCTAAAATACAAAAAAAGACACCTAAAAGCAGGTTTTTGCAGAGGTATGGCAGGATGAAGTTGCAAATTGAACTGAAACAGATCCAAAACTGGAGTTGTTAAAGCAACAGAACAAGAGAACGCCTACACTTAGGCATTCCTCTAGATCCAGAATACGAAATTAAAATCAACTTATGGAATTAAGTTAAAGCTCCTGGAAAGCCTATGCTGACTAAAAAGCAAGAGAGTCAGCTCATTTTATATTTTTATAATTTGCATAATTCCAACTCTCTAAACCTCAGTATGAGTCTTCTGATTCAGAACTTTAAAAATGCCCATGCTTTAGCTTACTATGTTTCAAAGTCAACTTTGAGTTAGTCATAATTCTTCTTACTTTTAGTATTTTAAAACAGACATCTTAAACTTCAGGAGAAAAAAAAAATGCCTTTTTTACTACCAAAATTACATATAACTTTGGAAACAGAACTAAAATAAATTGTAAGCTCCATGTTTAATTTCAATTACAGCAGGATATTTGAATATCCACCATTAAGCTGCATCTGCATTTAGCATTAGAAGGAACTAAGCTGCAAATTTAGTAGAACTCATCAGCAAGAGAGACTCTTTCAGTCACTGGAAATCAGTGTCAATCTGAAGTAAATACTTTGCATTCCCTACAGAATTATTCTATAAAAAGCAAAGCTATTTAAGTCTACTCTCTAAAAAATTCGATAGCGCTAAACTGGTTGTGTGTATAATTCAGAATTTTAAACAGTTCTTAAATGCATGAAGATTTGCTGAGAAAGTGTCTTTCACAGCCTCTGGAGAGTAGACATCAGAAGAGTTCTGCTTCTTTTTAATACAAACATCCTCATAAACCTTTTCCCAACCACAGGCAGACAAACAGCTAAAAATGCTTAACTGTTTGTCATCACAAGCATTATAGCTGAAAAGATTGACATGAAAAATACCTCTGAGAAGAATCTGTTACAGAAGAATCTTTTTAAATATAGCACAAACACCAAGATGAAAAAAAATCTGTTCTGTAACACCAAACCCTGTGAATCACATATTCCCACAAGCTTCTCTCTGATGGCCAACAGAAACACCTCCACGGTACTTCAGACAACTTACTCTCAAGCTACAACCACTACAAAACCCTCTGGCCACAGGGAAAAAGAGTGCTCAGCCACCCAAAAACTCAGAGCACAAAAAAGTGATTAACTTGTTAATGAGGTTGTCTCTCTGAACTGCCTCACAGGTTGGACATCAGGAGAACCAACGTCACAACTTAATTGACACAGTGGTTCAGAGTTGTTAATCTTAAAGCACTATAGAAGAATCAGCCACAAAAACCTAGAGATCCTATCACTGCATTTCCTGACTGCAGTGTTAATCCTTTCTTGCAGTTCTTTAATGTGAATCAGAATTCAGCCTTTCACAGGACGCAGATAGTCTTTGCCTCCCCTACTGTGTGTCTATTTTCAAGACAACTCTTAAGAATGTACTTGGCTCTGAACTCTCCACCATTCCATCAAAAATGGTTGAAAGAAGCCACTGTTATCACAAGACCTTCTTTCATAGAAAGTCAGGCTGAAAAATAAAGACACACAGCTGGTATGATTTACTACTACTTCTCATCCCCCTCTTTTCAATTTGATAGATTAATCTTGAAACTGAGTAAAAGAACATAACTTCCATTACAATTCAGCACATTTCCAACCATCACTGATGCATTTTAAATCATTTGCAATGCTTGAAAAAGTTATTGGTACTAAATGCAGGGAAGAATAATAAAAATACAACTTACAGAAAGAAGCTTCCACGCAATTGGACGAACCCGTTTGGGAATGCCAGACCAACTCAATTTTCGCAATTCATCTATTAAAACACAATGGTTTCATGAGAAGCAAGGCACTGTTTACAACAATGGTCTTCTTAGAAAATCCAGTGAATACAGAAATATAGGGCAGTCCTAATGAATTAATAAATACTATCCATAAAGACACCTATGGCAATAGGTACTGAGTGTGATAAGGTAATTCTCTGGAGTATTTCCGAGCATTACTTTTTGGTATACATGCCTTATATTGTCACTGTTGGCACTTACTATGTAGAAGTATCAAGTATTTTTGAGATACATATTAAAGGAATACAGTGTATCAAAGCAGGTAAATGAGTTGCAATGTTATTAAGGGCTACACAAAATAAGGAGCAGCAGCATATGCTTTCAGAAAACATTAAGTTGTTCACAGTACTTCTGCACACAAAATATGCATGAATGGAGGATGCAAGAAACCATACTTATACACATGACCTCAAGAAATTTCACAGTTCACAATAAATTTCTCCCTTATCCTTTATCTCAAGGAGCTGAGAGGCATTGGAAGAATAAAATATGACCTAAGACTCAGTAACATTAGACAAACATGACACTACGAGAGTTAAGTGTCAACCAAAGTCTCAAAGAAACAATGAAAGCAGAACTTACACACTAAGACTATAAACACTGATTAAGACAGAAATTGAGAAAGTCACAGGCTGGCACAACAAAACCACTTCATTAAGAGTACGCTGCCATTGCAGACACAAGGATTCAATGTAAAAAGATGAAACAAGCAGCTGAAACAAGACTAATTTATCACCACACTGCAGCTGCGATCATCCTGCCCAACAGGAACCCCGGACAGCACTGGTCACATCACTTGACCTCATTCCCCACTTTTTAATCTTCTTTTTCCAGCATACTTCTACTTCCTTTTCTCTGCCCCCATTTAACAAACCCCTCCAATTATTCCTTCCCTTTACGATCCCAGCTTTGCTACTTACTGTACCCAAATTTGGTATTTCTGAAATGATTATCAGGCATGTAGCTCTTGTAAAACTGCACTTCCCTAAGCGATCTCAGTGCTTCTCTCCATGCAGCAGCACTGCTTGGGCAACTTTCACACAATTCCTCCTCTACTGCTTGTGAAATCCAGGCATATAGGGTACCATCCACAACTTGTGTCAACTTCTCACACCGTGGTTTGCTACGTGCAGCAATTTTTCACATCACCTACAGTAGTTCACACCCCAGGGAGCTGGATCAGCCTCCAAGCAGCTTCAGTTTTGGCTTGCAGCCCCTACCACTGCTGGAACAAGCTTCAATTCATCCATGACTTGATGCCCATAACACTAAGCACTACAGCATGAAGAACAGTATCACTGGTGATATTCTAAAAGCCAGGAAGGCAGGAACTGGTCAGAAGATGTCAGTAATTTCACAATTATAAGCTGCACCTGATTATAAGCCACACATCCGGGTA
>VRYO01001878.1:37645703-37672655 GCA_009812075.1 Sialia sialis
AACAAGAGTAGAAAAGCAGTATTTTGTATCGTTTGTGAACCAAAACAATTGTAAAAATAAGAGGTAATATCTGCCTTAACAAAACAATCTACAAATTATGTATTTGCCTTCTACCCCAAAGCATGACAGTTCCAGTTGGTTTAATATCAATGAAAACCCCAAGCCTTTATAAGCAAAAATCTCCAACTGTGCATCTTGCTGCTCTACTCCTCTTTGTGCAGTATTTATGAACAAATATGCTTTCTTGGGTCTAATCTATTTGTGTCCAGGCTGAGTGGAAACCCATTCTGTGCATTAGTTTATTGCTTCCTTACACAGTCATTTTGCTCAAGTTTTGGCTACCTTTACACACAACCATACCATTTACAAACTATGTAATTAGTATATGAAGAAAATAGAAAATATTTAAAACCATTTTTGTAAATATTTTTGTAAAAATATTGAAAAAATTCTAACTCAGCAACAACTATTATCTTCTAGTAACACAATTGTCAATTCTCAACTCTATAACCACTGAACCTCCAGTAATTTTTCACCTTTGCATTTTTTTCTTCCACCCTTAACTCGATTCAATAGGAACCCATGCCCAGAGGCACCAACCTCTAAAAACAGCCTATGTAAAGAAAAAAAAAAGTATAAAAATGGAAAATATGTAGATCTACTCTGGCAATCAGAAATGTGAAGCATGTGATTAAATGAGCAACAGATCATTCAAATCACTCAGTACAAAGATTCCACTTACCTTTAAGTAACTTAAGGTACTTTAAGGCCTTTGAGACCAAAGATAGGAAATACACAGGCAAAATGGAACACAGCTTATTTTCCCTCCCTCCCCTCCTGATGCTATTCTGCAATGAACATACATTTCCTGTCACGTATTCCAAACAGTAACACACGCCAGAGGAGTGGGCTCGAAAGGACTATTAAGACTATAAACACAGATTAAGAGAGAAATAACAATAACACACACCATACCAGTGGGTTCAAAAGGACTGCTCTTTCTGGTTGGAAACCTCAGCACTGGACAGAGAAGAAACAGCCAAAGACAAATAATTTTTTTTTTTTTTTTAAACAATGTAACACTTATTTGAATTAGATTCTTTTTTTATCCATCATGTAGGATTTGGGAGTGAATACATCCCTGCATACTTCCATGCTGAACACAAATAATTTCTTATGTTGCTTTGCACTGCCTTATTCTAGCTGGGGGCTCTTCTTGCACCTAGATTGTCTGCAGGGTCTACAAAATCTTTGGCAATGTTCCTTCTCCCAATATATCTGAGAAAAACCATTTAACGCTAGTTTTTAAATGTTTCTAAGTTGTTTCTCTAACTCACTTTTAGAAATGCTTCCATTCATTTGGCTTGGCCTGGCAGGAATCATATTCTGCTCCGCTCTCCTTATTTGACACAGAACTTTACCTTTTGGATCGTATTTAATAACCTTCTATTGTATTTAATAACCTCCTCTGCTCTGTTGTCATGCCATCCTTCTGAAATTTCTCAAGGCTTTAGTTTCTAGTTTTGCTTTCATAAGTGGTACAGTAATTGCTTTCAGGACAGAGAACTGTTAGACAGATGATTGCACATCTGAGAGTTAAGTCAATTCCATCACAAACCATTAGCCCTGGGTATGTGATAATTCTGTTTCTTCACACTGACTGCTGTCCTATATCACAGTCTTCCAAAATTCCAGGACTTCAGATTAATCCAAAAAATCAAATAAAATTCTGGCCCTAACTTTTCACTACAGCGAGCTCAACTACTATTTTGCCAGTGACAAAGAGCACACAGTAAAACTCAAAGGGACTGTGCAAGAATTCTTACTAGGTATTGTAGCAACCCCCAAAATCACACAGTCTGACCCTTGCATAACACTACTGCTAAAGCATCAACTCACATTATGCTTTCCTCTGGTGCTTTATCACCAAAACAAGATAAAAAAAAGAGGGAAGGACCCTACCCTCTCCAACAACAATTACAACAGCAGGACAAAACTTGCTCCTGGAAGACTTAGTCTACAACATAAAACAAAAATGCTTCTGGTGTCAAGAAAAAAATTGAAGCATATACACAAGAGTACCATTTGACACACATATAAAAGACTTAGTGATGCTAAATTCTAACACTGTTGTTAAAATGCATTAAGTACATGTGCATTTTATTAGACATACATAGCTAAATTTTACAGCAAGGGTCTCTATTAGTCTTTAAGATGGGCTTTATTCTTACAAATGATTCAACAGATGAGTTGCTAAAAATGAAATAACAGATAATTGAAATACTTGCATTGTAGTTCGCAGATTACCTTGAGACACTGACTGCTGACCGGTCAGCTTCACTTTTGCACCTGGGAAGATCATGGAACTGAAAACATTCCTAGGAGCTCCATGAAGGCACAGGCAGGACAGTGATGTGATTTGAGACAGCCAGCATAGCTGACCAGAGCAAGATATGCTTAAGCAGCATTTTGGCCTTCTACAATGGAGTGACTCATCAGTGGACAAGGAAAGGCTTTACAGGTGCCACCTATTTAGACTTCTGTAAAGCCTTTGACATTGTCCCCCACAAAATCCTTCTCAATACTCGAGAGAGAGCAGTGGATTTGATGGGAGGACTCTTTGGTGAATGGAGAATTGGTTGAATGATCCCATCTGGGAAGTACTGGCCAGTGGCTCAATGCTGAGATGGAGATCAGTGATGAGCAGTGTCCCTCAGGGGTTCATACTGAGCCCAGCATTATCCTATGTTAGGGACATCCTGCAGGACCAAGTGTACCCTCATAAAATTTACACATGACCCAAGCTGAGTGGTGTGGTTGTTACACCTGAGAGCTAGGATGCCAGAGGGATTTGGACAAGCTGAAATAGCATCAGGGGAATCTCATCAGATTTAACAAGAACAAGTGAAAGGTCCTGCACCTAGGCTGCAGCAACCCCCCAGTATCAATGCAGGCCAGGAGATGGAGGGATGACGGCAATAAACATAGGAGAAGGATTAGAGACTGGACCAGTGGAAAAGCCAAACGTGTCCTGGGCTGCATCAAAAGCAGTCTGGCCAGCAGGTCAAGGGAGGTAATCCTCCCCCTCTACTACACTTTGGTGAGACCTCCAGATGGGCATGGAGGCATCCAGCTCTGGAGTCCTCAATGAAATAAAGATATGGACCTTTTGGAGTGAGTCCAGAGCACCATGAAGATGGTCAGGAGGCTGTAATGCCCAAGAGATTTTTGGGTTTTATACAATTTCCATATAGTTGTAGCTCTGTAGACTACTATTATATAGTTATATAGCTACTTAACTAACTAGTACTTTTTCTACCCCATTACCTGAATTTTAGAACAATAAGCTAACCTTCCTGTAATCCTATTTAATCTTGCCTCTACAGTGTGAGCCAAGGACATCATTACTTTCTCTACATATTGTAGACATAATAAATGTGGGGCTAGAAGCTAGGGTCAGCTTCAGAGGAGGACAGAACCAAAAGAGGGGATTACTTAATTAACTGTTTCTCTAACTGAATGATTTCTTTTAAGTGTGCTAATGTGTCATACTAATAAAACTGTCAGGGTCCTATGTTTGCCATATTTGCACCATGAAGGACCTTCATTAAAGGAAGCCACTTTTTATCATCTGTGAACTCTGTCCCAAACTGAAAGGATACTTTCTGAAGAAACAGTCTAAACTCCAACTGTTACTCTGTTTTTCAGCTGCCTCATTATTTGACATAATTCTGTGACCAAAGAGTATGAAAGAATTCATAAATCCCCATAGATTTTATATGGGAAGCATCTCAATTTGCTCACATCAGCCAACTATCACATCTGCTTAGGAGACAGCAGTTATTTTCACAGAAAACCTGCTGCTTCAGGATACCTTCTTAAAAAGGTATAATGAGGTATGAAAACGCTTCAAATTAATAATGTGAAATTGATTTTTGGAAAAAAATTGTTTTATCTGATATACTACAATACAGTTACAGATACATTTCCTGTCTCTGAGGAAGAAAAAGTTTAAAGCAATTGTTCTAACAGCCATCTTAGGAGTGTCCTTTCACTGCATTTAGATTCAAAGACTTCCCATATTCCATAAATATTTCATGGGGAATCTTACAAAGAAAACATGCCATTAGTTTATCAGCCTTCAACTGTACAAGCAATTACTGGAGTGATTACCCACTACACCTAAAACACATGAGGGCAAACAACCAAGTCCACAAGTACTTTTCTTGGAACGACAAGCTAATCACTCTATCCATTACAAATACATAAAAAATAAGAAATATTGAAGGACTTCTGAATTTCTCTGTATTATTAAACAGTATACTAATAATATTGTTAACAGATAGGATGTATGTATTATTCATTTCTGATATAGCTGTTATTTCACTGACATTACTATAAATGGCTACATGAAGTGATGGCCTGCATGAGCAACTCCATGATAGATATGATAAGCTAGATTTACATGGTTTATGTCCCTATAACATAAACTCCTTGGATATTTTAACTACACAAAGCTGGAAAATTCTTTCAAAGGCACAGATGCACAGAACTGCAGCTCCCCCAACAGCACGTTATAATACAGGCAGTACATATAGAAAACAGCTTTAATAGAGGGCTTGTCATTACTATGGCAACCACAGCAACTAGTTTTCAAAATGAAAAATAGCTCTGTTAGGCACTTCATTAAATTTTTTTTTTTTAATCAAACACTGCCCTTAATCTTCTCAATGGAACAAAGAGTTATTCTGAATGCTGCAGGAACAGGAAATAAAGTCCAATCCACCTCTGTAAATACAAAGTAAGAGCCTTTTCAGATCCTTTGCTAGAAAGGACTAGAAAGTACATCTTGTCTGCTACTTCACATAAAAAGTCAGAAGCAGATGAGGTTGGTGTTACAATGTACAGGAAAGCAAATGATTAGAAAAACTGAGGCAAAAAGATCATTGAAACTCCTGAGACCTGCAATACATGGAGCTAGTGATGGAAATGATAAGTAATGGAGAACAATGTGGCAGCAGAAGATGTTTTTCACAGCTCTCTCAAAACAATTTCTGTCCATCAACTGTTTTTATTTTTACATTAATGCCATTGAAACAGTTTCTAACTTTTCACCTACAACTAAAGGAAAAGCTTCTAAATCCTATTCCGAATGCTTAAAAAATAAAAAGCAGCTCCTGCTGATTAAATGACTCCAGTGGTTGCACTGGAAGTATTATTTTAGTTTAGCTTTACATTATACATTTACTATTATACAAAATTCCTGAGTAAGACTAGCCCTTAATCTCTAATCCATGTAAATTTTTCTCAGTTAACTGCAAACATACATTATATCCAGACTCATTGTCTAACACACAGAGAGAGAGCATACCTAACCCATCATTGCATCAGGGAGAGAGCATGGCACAGACATACACAATCAAACTTGTTCCACTGCGTTTACCTTCCCAGTCAAGTTTTATGTACATCTTCCCAGACAAGTTTTATGTACACAAAGTCTGCAAGATGTCATGGAAAGAGGCAAAGCTGCTCCCTCAGTCTATGACTTCAAGAGACAATACCTGTCTATTTTACTAGATAATACATATTTCACAGAGTGTTAAGTTCAAAGCTTTCATGATGCTATCGGGTAACGAAGGGAGATGGTACACCAAAAAAATAAAAAAAAAAACCACAAACAGCCATACAAACAAAAACTACACAAACATTTCATCATACAATACCTCTCTTTCTCCCAGTTCATCCAGACTAAAATAGCCCTTTTGCCTGTATTGTTCACCACACGGCTAAGACTCAGACTGTTTTTGAATACCTGATCATAAATCAGTGCAACAATCTCCTAAAAATTCTGCTAAAACTTAGACAAAAAAAATCCCTTTTAATTAATCAATCTTGCAATTTGGCGTAGAATGCTCTCTAACTCCTTTTCTTTTCTTGGATGATCAGTTAAGTAGTAACTACCAAGGCAAATACCTGTGTGTACACAGGAATTTGAATGATAAGTTAGTGAATTTTCTTTTTCAACAGTAACCCTACTGTAATGCTCTTCAGCCAAATCCACCTGGAAAAAGACATGTGCAGAACTCCACTCTCCGTTAATGGAGCCACATATATAACAGGGAAGTTTTAAGGTTTGTGCTGAGAGCACACTTTTTAAGCACATCAGTGGTTTTAACCTGAAATGTTCTCTGTGGACATCCACACAAAAGAAACAGCTTACTCTCTAAGCTATTTCGATACTAACAAAAAATATCACACAGGTCTTTGATTTATAGGCAAGAAGTCCAGAACGTGAGAACTAGGTTTATCTGTGTAGTTCACAATGTCTCTTACCCATCTATTATTTGAGTCATACCTGAATACCAAAACTCTTGACCAACATAAAGGGAAACCTTTAAGGTTACAGGCTCCTTTTTCAGAACTGAGAAAAGGAAAAGATTATCCTGTTTGTTCATAAGAGCTGCACCTGTTCAGTCTTACTCTTTAAATCTTAATTTAATGATAGGTGGTGTTAGGAACACATAAGAGTAAGGAGTCTTCACTCAAGTCAAATGGAACAAATCCTTGTTAAAAGATAATATTAATGTAAAAATTAAACTACAGTTTTTCTGTAAGGCCTTTGATACAGTCCCCCATAACATCCTGGCCACTAAAACTGGAGAGATTTGTTGAGGGATGGGTGCTAGCTATGGACATTCAGTCAGTTCCTTATCCGAGGGTTTCAGTCAATAGCTCAGCTCCAAGTGGAAACCAGTGATGAGTGTGTCTCACAAATGTTCCCACCAGGACCAACACCATTTAGAATATTCCTCAATGGCACTGACAAAGGGACCAAGGGCACACTCAGTGAGCTGGCAGATGACACCAAGCAGTGACACAGTGGATTAGCTGGAAGGAGCACATCCCATCCCAGGAGACCTGGACAGACTTCAGAGGTGGGCCCAGGCAAATCCCACCAAGTTCAACAGGTCAAGTGAAATGTCCTGCACCCAGACTGGAGCAATCACTGGGATCAGCACATGTCCTGAACTACCGTGTCAATCTAGGATCTTAACAAAAGAAGAGCAATACATCCTGAAGAAAAAAAACTAACCAAGATCTTCTCAAAATTGTTTCAAGAATCTATTATCATCTAGTTACAATGAAAAATCATTAATTAATATCTTTACACAGAAATATTTCACTAGAGCAATAATCAGAATAAATGCTTACTGTGAAATGAAAATGCAAGTTACGAGACCAACCCACAGGAAACAGGAAGACAAAATACTAATCCTGCAAAAATAGAAGACTCTGAATTAACAAAAAAGATGTTACAAAGTCTGCTGGGAGAATACTGCCCTTTTTTATTGATTTTTTTTATTACCTAAATAGGAAAGCATATTTTGCAGATAAAAAGCTAACGAGAACAGAATAAGAATCAGAGATTACACCTTTTGGTGATAATAATTTGAACAGACAGATATGACTAATGGCATGTCACACGAAGCAGAAGTAGGACACGTTAACTTTTTACTATATATCAACAAGCTGGAAAAAGAATAAGCACTCACACCATCAACTACAAGTAATTCACAGCTGCAGGGGGTATTAAAATGCTAAATGGCATGGATGTACATGGAGCACAGACATAAATCACGGTGTAGCTTAGCGCAGATAAATTAATGAAGCTGGGAACAAAATTCATCAAGTTCATTTCAATTAATGCATTTTGTAAAGTTATTGAAACTTTTCAATAGCACCAGTTTGGCAAGCAATTTTACAGGACGTAACAAACTGCTGTTACAGAATACTAGATTTATGAGCCATAAGTGAAAGAAAAGGTAATTACTATGTCAGATCAGGTTTAACATAAATCTAGAATGGATGTGACCATGAATAGGAAAATCCTACTTTGAGTTGCTGCAACACCACTGTGATGGGAAAAAGAGACATCTAACATGTTTTCTTTCCGAATTTAATCTCTAGAGAACTATTCTTGAATTCTTTCATTATAGCACATACTCAACCAACGACTGTTATGAAATAATCTGAGATTGCAATATTTTTAACTCCTGTAAAACTCTGTAATTAGTTTTTGCCACCATCAGGTTAACCAAAAGTTCATCTATTCTCTAGATGTTCTGTAAGGCTTCACAACATTATCCTCTACTTCCACAGCAAAGGACTAACTAAGACAGCGCTCAACTCAGCATCTTGTAGTGCTTTCTGAAAAGGTTTTCTTCTTTAAGATTTGGTTAGAAGGACAAAGAGAAAGCAATTTGTTTTTTATAAGTACAATGAGAGTGTGTACAGAAGCTGAAGTGAATTTAAGATGGGAATACTTTACAATTTTCATGGGTGCTTTTACAGGGCCTTTATTATTTTCATCAAGGTAGTATGCTAAAACTTCAACATATTACTTTATTTAGCTTGGGATTTGTCATGACTAGGTAGAAAAAAAAAGTGACCTTAGTGTGCAAAACAATTTTACAACTTAAGAAATTAAGAAATTAGTTGGTTTGACTCTGAAATAATACATGTGTTATACTGCCTCAGAATGTTATGCAGGTTTATTAAATGAAGAGAATACAGCACACTAAGCTTACCATTGGTGGTTGTTTTACTTAAATAAAGATGTTCCTCACATTCAATTACATACTCATTAGCCATATATTTGTAAAAAAGCAGAAAAATAGGTGATTTGAAGACAAAGGAGTTAAGGAAGTGCTTTAATCAGCTCATTTTTTAATTGATATTAAAAACCCATCATACATCTGCTGTGCTGAAGTTGCAAGTATGCAACAATTCGCTTGTTGCTTTGTCAGATTTTATCAACATTGCTTAGATTGTGCTTGCACAGTAAACAGTTCCCTAAACAGATCACTAAAAAACAAGTTTAACCAAAAGAATTAAACTTTGTTCAGAAACCCAGCAGACACAGCAGTACTGTTCCCGTAGCATTTTCAAAGTGGTCTGGGAAGGAAAGAAAAATTTCTTATCAGAAATACTCCCGCAACAATGCTTTGTTGAAGTTCTGTTCCCTCCTCTTAAAGCAAGCAGCTGTTTGCAAAAGACTCTGCAAGCCCATCTTCACTCAGTAATGCCAGGTCCATTACAAGGAAAGACAAGACCTGAAATTAAGTCTGCAGCAAGCTGACTGCAAGGAAAGCATAAACACAGGTTGATTGCACAAAACCACAGTGAATTATTCCTGCTGAATAACCTGGCATGCACTGCCAGGAGCAGGAAGCTATGCAGACAGACCTTTCTGGCAGTAACCACCTATTTCCACAAATTCAAAGTATCCAGCCTGGGGAACAAAGCAGCTCCAAAATCTGTCAGTGGTTTCCAATGGCTAAACTAATCTTCACTTCCAAATTCATATACATACAGTAGTTTCACAATTATAAGCCGCACCTGAATATAAGCCCCACGTCCCGGTAGCCAGGTACCCCACGGGATTTGTCCATATATAAGCCACACTTTTTTTCTTTTTTTTTAAAGCGAGGATCCATGTGCGACAAAGTAACGAGTTAGTAACAGAATCACACCAGCGCGGGGTTTGGTGTCAGGTGCTCAAGTTGCAAACAGTTTTCATAGACCAGCCAAGCCTTTAAAGGCAGCCCCAGGCACCCTCCCCGGCTGGCTCTCACTTCTGGGTTGGCATTTCACTGGGATTTGTCCATAGATAAGCCGCACCTGATGATTAGCCGCACTACTGGGGTAGGCTGGATTCTTCAATGAAAAAGGTGCGGCTTATAATCATGAAATTATTGTAATCTGTCTTTTTGAGAGTCTTCTTGTTGGCATACAGGACTAAAATTACATTTTACACTATATTTATAGGATAATGATTATTCAAGTATGACTGAAAGGATTTCTAGATCATTTGTATTACATTGTATTCACAGTCAATATTGATTTCTCCCATTGTGATAAGAGAATGTGTGTGTGACATGGCTATAGTTTCACAGATTAAATTAATTTTATTTTGCTTTGAAAGGACTTGTTATATAATCTATTACAATAATATGCAAAACTATACCAAGGAAACAAACACAATAGAAATACTTCTGATACTTTTACTTCCAAGCAAAATCAAGCCCAATAGTTGCTGATATGAAGAGAAACATTTACAAAAATGTCCCCCTATCTTTCTAATTCAATTCATTGTGACAAACAAAGCCCAACTATTTGTGGCTTTAACACAAAACACCCACACATACATCACTCTACAGACAGAATAAGCCATCTGCAACAGAATAGCCATCTATCCCTGTATTACCCACCACGAATTTTAGCTTGGAGCCTATTGCCTGTTTTCTACTTCAGAATATTTTCATCATTGTTCTGAAGAAAAACAGGAAGGAAAAAAAAAAAACACAAGAAAAAACACCCCAACAACAAATGTAAAAACCCACCACACACAACTGGCAACACTTTCCCAAGCTACTGCTGTCATCATAAACCAAGAATAGTATTTAAACATAATCTCCATTGTCTCACAGAGCTAAACCAAACATCTTCCAAAAATGCATACATCAAAAATGTGTACAAATATGCAAACACCAAGTTCTGATGAATTGTGCATACAGCAATAAGCATATATATGTTTGCATATGTAGATATGCGTACACACACTTTTCCTAATGTATACCAGCAGTCCAAGATCTGTCATATATGATCTACTCCTAAGAGCTTCAGGATCATCAAGAGCTTGCATGTCATTAATAATGAGTTTATTATTTCACTAAAAAGAATCATTCATTACCTGTAGATATAGATATATCTATATATGTACTATTGGATATATTACAGACAGGAAAGTTAAAATATCTGCATCAAAAAAAACAAAACTGGGTATAAAATTCTATTCACACAACTTCAAATTGCACTTATCAGTTTGTACAGCATGAGATAGAACAAGCTTCCTATAAACAGATGCAGAAAAGGCATTATTTAGTGGTTTGCACATGAAATAATATTGAGAGCTTATTAGATGTTTTTCACACTTTAGTATCATGGAAACATACTCAAATTTCACTTTCCTACATGTATTTCAGTGTGAGATTCATAAAGTTCAACAGCAAAAAAAAAAAAAAAACCAGAACAAAACAAAGAAACTAGATTGTTTAAATAGCATTGACTAAGTTCACCACAGGCAGGGTGACTGCACTCCTAATAAGAGTGGAAATTTTATTCCAAAATTATTTCCCTTTAATCCATAAATCTGATTTACTGGTAAAGTATTCCCCACTTATTAGATAGCAAAAGTGAAATGGATAGGTGTAAACTGAACTCTGTCTTTCCTCTGAGTTTGCAACCTTATGTAACAAAGGCTTCTACCATCACAACATTCTTAAGCTATGAGTTGTCATGTCAGTCACAATGACAAAGGTCATAACACCTGTTAGATCAGAGGGCCAAAAGGCAATATTAATTACCATTTTAAAGTTTATGGAAGATATGTTTTAACATCCCCCCCTTTATTCAGAGCTGCATTTCATAAGAACATCTCACACATAACTCACTGAAATGCTCAATTTCATGCAGTTATTACAGTTTCCATAACTGTACTTTCCCAGCATCAATCTGACAATAGAAACAGCACAGAAAAAAAAAAGCCTCAACTTGGACTGCATTATATTGAAGAAGCCTCATGACAACGAGCAGGCAGGAGAGCATCAATCAAGAACCGCAAACATGCAATTTCTACTTCTCTCTGTAAGTTTCCTGGAGATATCCTCCAGAATGGCCCACATCAAAGACTTTCTCTTTACTCACTATTTTGCCCTTAACTCCTAATCACCAAGTTCTCCAAATGCAGTGTACTAATTCTGCTTCAGATTTTCACTTAGGACACGAGCCATTTGATTCTGTGATACCCTCCCAGCACTTCTATTGACTATTGAGCAGCTAAAATCCTGTATACAAAGGGAACAGTCAAGTTATCTGACAATACATTTGTTTTCTCATTGACTTGTTGTCAGCATGCACAGATGAGACACAGAACTACTGTATCAGCCTGTGAACATGAAGAAAGCTCACTGAATAGACAAACAGTAATACTTACATGCCTCATCCTTTTTCACTCCTATCTATTTCAAAGCATGAAAATCAGGCTTATATACCAAGCTGTTCTACCATCAGGCATTATCAATAAACATAGCTAATTATACTTTGGAGTTTTTTGCTACAGAGATTAGTCTAGTAGGAAAAAATAATGTGAGCAAGGACATGAAGCCATGGAATGCCTTATGCAAATCACTTACTAAAAGCAGGAGTACTACAAACTCTCAATTTTATTCTTTCTTTTGTAAGACCAATTTTCAGTGTTGAAGGGATTAGATCCTAACCAAACCATCTGGCAGGACAGTACATCAAACAGGAAAATTCTATAGTTTAAGAGTAATTTAGATGCAATTCATAGGTCCTCTGCCAAACACTCACCAAGATCTGTATTTGGGCCAGCAAGTAGCTGCTTAAATTTGTCTAATCGAGAGGCTTCTCTCTCAGTTAATGCAGGACTAACTGGGGTGTTGAAGTCTGCCATTCCACTTGTCAAGGGAGGTATGGAAGTTTGTGGAAGTGACTGTGATCTCTGCATGGAAGAACTTTCACTGGCATTATCTGAAGAGAAAAAGAGAGAGCAGTTAGCCTCAGCTAGTGAGAAGGCTACTAATCTGTTGAATTTAATTTGAAAACCTGAAAATAGAATCCTGTTTTTGAAAAACAAAGTCAAGCATAGCAGAAGTTTGGACTTCGAATTACTTGGATTTAGCAGAAGGAGCACATCTCTTCAGAGCAGTATTCCACAATTAAAATACATCAATTCAAGATCATATTAATAGCAAGGCTCATAGATTTCTAAAAATCTGTGCTACTAAAAGCTGTATTCATTGTCTCCAACATTCTTTAATTTAAAAAAAAGACAGAAAACAAACAAAACACCAGCAAACAAACAAAACCAGCCACTGAGAAATCTTGAAATTATTGCAATTTAAAGCTTATATAAAACCACAGATCATATCAGAGTGAATCTCCCAGTCCACCTGCATATTTTTTGCAGCTTTGCAATATATTTTCATTATATTTATTTTAATTATAATATAAAAATATTTTTCCCAATAGTAGTATTACTATTAATTGCATATATCTTGGTGCATTCAACCAGTAAAATACATTCAATAGTGGAACTTCCTTCCAAATTTGGATATTTTTTTAAGGTCAAAACCAAAAATATTTTAATTATTCTTCCCTCACACACATGCATTACAGTTGAGTAAGGCATGCAGCCTTGCTCTCAAATCACTAGTGATAAACTGTATTTTCCTGCAATATTAATAAAGGGTTGGGAAGGGTTTACTGTCTTACAGGGCCAAATATGGCAACTTTCATCCTTTAACTTTCAACATCTTTTTCACTTTTCAACATACCTAATGAACCCGATGTATGACCTTCACTGACTGATTTAACAAGTCTATTATCACCACATGCAACTGAACTCAGCTGTGCAAATTCCTCTTGTTTTTCTTCCTGTATGTGTTCTTCCTGAAATTTATGCTGTTCTTGTAGCTTGCTGTGATTCTGAATTACTTTATGAGCTGTTTCCATGACCACCTCTGTATTTAAGTTTTCAGCAGCTATTGCTAACAGTTCATCATCATCATCTCCAAGATCCCAAGCATCACTTGTGTTACTTTCAAATTCTTGGAAGGTGCTGACTTTCTTCAATTTCACTGGAGTTGTAGGTGGCTTTGAACCTGGTTTTATCAAGCTGTTCAAAGACAAATAAACAATAGTTAGAAAACTACTAAGGAAAAACGTTCTGGGTAGGACCAAACCCCAAAGGTTCATGTTGCCACTACCTCCACCCATGTTGCATACAGCTGAAGAAATCTGACAACAAGGGCTGTAAAAACTGGCACTTTGAATAGAAGCTAAACTAATCTTTCTTCCCCTTTTTTAAGAAGACAAAATAAAACCCAGACCAAAAAAAAAAAAAAAAAAAAAAAAAGACCAACCTCAAAGTCACATGAAAGAATTACTACTAGCATAGCTTATAAAACAGACAGAGCACACTGCATTGATCTTGCTTCATCCATTTCTGTAGATTTCAGCCCCTCCAATGCAATTGCTGCACAGCAGCACAGCAGCTGCAATCAACTCATGGTTTACTCCAACGTCATCCTAAGCAATCACACAACACAGCCACTGTCATAAACAAACCAAGTCTCACCCGAAACTCATTAACCCTATCATTCTGCCTATGCAGGAATGCCAGCATGGATGGCTTCAGAACTTTGCTCTTCTCAGAGGAAAGATATTCCTTCCAGGTACTAGCCTGAGTGAACCCTGATCAGCTCCCAAGCTTCTGGCCCTCTGTCAATACGCAGGATGAGATATGAACCAGTATGCCTCCCTCACCTGGCTCCTGTTCTCACTTACAGGAATGCAGAGCAATCACATCTCCCTTCAGAAATGAGCTGTTCCCAAAAAATAGTTACTGCCATTAACTGAATTGTGCTTTCACAGAATGGGTAAGATGGGAAGGGATCACAGATGGTCATCGGCCCCAAACTCCCTGCTCAAGCAGGTTCACCTTGCACAGCATTGCATCAAGATGGTTCTTGAGTTAATTTCTGACCTCCCTGTCTCTCCACCTGGGCTAGCTTTTCTTTTTTCTGTTAGGATGAGGCAGGCAGAACAGCAAATCAGAAAAAGTTCTTACCCAGTTCTCATACAGTATCAGTTATAACATTTCTGATGTAGCACCTGTGTGCTACAACACACTCTCACCCGACTTGTCATCCCTCTCTAAAACAGCAAGGTGTTTCTCTGGGTCTGTCACTTCAAGCAATAAACTTCCAGTTTCTATTACAAGGGCTCTGTACCTCTGCATTTTGAGCCAATTAATCTCACTTCTTTTAACTCTGCCCTTAAGCTCACACATTTCAACTGCCTCCAACTCTGTATCATTTGAAAATTAACAAGAATGTTTACTTCTTGTACTATCTGAAAACAGTCCTTGAAAAAAATCTAGTGGAAGCATGATGTCCTTCCAAGCAAAAACTTATTTCTGTACATTATTTTTTATGTCACAATATCCCATGTATAAGGCATTACAAATAAATAATAACAGATGGCAATTTATGTTAGATAAGAGCTGAAAGAGCTGATTTATTTCTGCAAATAGGGTAACCATCAGGAAGTCACAAAGGAGAAGTCAGAACAGAGAAGTCAAGAAAATGACAAAAATTGAAAAAGGAAGATGAACAAAATCTTTATAGCCAAAAGAGGGGAAAAAAAAAAAAAAGAGAAGACAGGAGACACAAAACACTTGCAATATTTAAATATTAGGTTAACTTACGTTCCATGCAATAATGGATCAAAAGGTGGATGCTGAGCCCCATACACATGTTGAATACTAAAGGAAAAGAAAGAGTTATCACAAGAAATAATGAATATTTGGAAAGTTTCTGTATTAAATAGCCAACAATAAACAGAACCTAAATATTACAACATTTCTGTATTTCAAAAACTAAATACAATGAATCTGAAATTGCTGTGCATACTAAGAAGTAGTTAAATAAAAATCATAGATTTATTTGCTAAACAGGAACTCTTTGTGAGACCCAAGCCAAGGCTACTTTAGGCTATTTTAATTCTTGATTAGAAAAATAAAGTAAGAAATAAGTTAGATGCTGCAGTAAGAGTCGACAAAAATTCTCTTCTAAGAGTTATCATTTCTTCATTTCTTGCAAAAAACTTAAAATTTCTCAAAGAAATACCTATAAAGATTTCATCCTCTATGTACCCTTGTCATCCAAAATCCAATCAGACAATTCTTAACCATTACTAAAGCACAAGGATGACAAAGCTGCAGTAAAATGCAGAAGGTGACAGGTTAGAGAATAAAAGCCACAGGAGTATTAAAAGACTGCTTTGAAGCAAGCTTCCAAAGACACTTATCCACTAGCCCCTAACATTACAAAATAGCATGTTATTGTGTGAACACCATAAACCTACAAACTAAAAGTTAATTACCTCCCAGTTATTGGCTATAAAAGCATTTTGTAGGTAAAAATGCCACAGAAGAAACATCAAGACTTACATGTGGCTTCATAATAGAAATTATTACTACAGAACTCTGCAATTGTAAGAGAAATAAATCATATGCAGCATTAACATCCACCCAAACCTGTAATACAAATCACATAGAACAAACACACCCTCCTCACAGACAAAGAACAATCTCCAGACCATAAAGATAAATAAGTTGCACCATAGTAAACATGAGGTAGAGCCAAGCCAAAAAGACTGCAGTCAAAACAGATTTTAAGAAAGGCTTGACTTTCACAACAGGTGCAGAACTAACACCAGTGAAAAGAGCCCTAGTGGTTACTGAAAATGGTGGTTTATCAAAACCCTGAAGAGTTTTTGTGTGACTCCATGGAAATAAACACCCCACAGCCTTTTCACAGAGCTGCCCTCCATCCTCTCCACAGGCACTTTTCCTGCTCTGTGCTCACATGATGGCTCAGGTGCCACACACACAGAGTGCGCCTTTTCCTCCCTCTGTGAACAACTGCAATGGAAATCCACTCAAATAGAAACCAACAACAATCCTCTCCGTTCCACAAAAAAAATAAAGAGAAACCAAAGCACATTCTCCACAGTGTCCTTGCTTTTCCCCAAGCCTGCAGTTGCCTGCAAATTAACTGCAACTATTTATAGTCCCTGTGCAAGAGAGGAAGGCCAGAAGTGTTTTCCCCCCAAGAGATTCTGCAAAGTTACAAAGAAAACATTTTAGAAGAAGGACAACAGTTGGACTGAAAAAGTTAGGTTGTAATTAAGGAAATAAAACCACTCTCAGTTGGTGCTTACAGGTAAAGGAAATGTAAGCAGGCAAATTATGAGCTCAACTATGTTGCTGAATTCACGTAAAGGATACAAAATACAGAGTTACTGTTCCCTGAGAACCATAAGTACACATCATTCTTACAAAAAGAATAGAGAAAACTGTACTGTGAGAACAATTTAGGGATGAGACCAGAGAATATTCTTGTTAAATTATAATCTGAAGATGTATTCCCAACCTAATGCAGCAGTCAAAAGTTACCGTGACTTTTGGATCTATTTCCTGGAAAATGATAAATGGGAGAATGCTCTTTGCACTAATACAACAACTGGTCTGCTGTCCACACTTCAGGAAGAACGTTTAGAAAGTGACAATATTTTGAAATACGTAGCAGAAACTAAAACGTGTCGCTATGTCTAGAGAATGCAGTTTCCTGTAAAGTATTTCAGAAGTATCATAACTCGTAACTTGTATCGAGTTCCAAAACATCCTAACTTGGCACTGCGGAGCGATACAAACACAGTCGCCCACTCAAGATATCCCGGCGTACACACTCCCAAGATCCTTTAACCATGATGTCAGGCTGGGAACGCACATTCAGAAGATTATTTAACAACTTTCTGGTACAAGTTACAACCAACGCTAACCGAATAGCTGCGATCCCTACAAGCCGACTGGAGGTGCCCGGCGCTGGAAGGCTCAGAGCACTGAGACACGGGACTCAGGTGCGAGCAGTGAGTGACTGGACACGGTTCCTGCAGCGCAGACCCAGGGAGCCGCGAGTCCCGCTGGGCTGGGCGGCCGAGGGGCAGGAACGCGGCGCTGGGGTCACAGCGAAGCCGCACGGGCAGAGCCGCCCCCGCCGGCCCGCCACCGGCCCGGCGCCCGCGACACGGACCTTCCGCGGCTCCTCTCACCTGCCCGGCACCTTCGCGCCGCTCCGCTTCCAGAACTGCTTCCTGCCCCCGTCGCTCGCCATGGCAGCGTCACCTCATCCCCCTCGCGGCCCCGGCCGCTCTCTCAGGCTTCACTCCCCGCCATTCCTTTCCACAGAAGCACCACTGAGCGCGGCCATCTTGGGACAGGCAAACAAGCCCGCGCCGTATTCGCCCCCCGAAGAGAGCCGGCAGCTGGAGCCAACCAGAAGTGAGCTTACTGCCGGGTGGGTGCAGTCGGGCCAATGGCGGCGAGGGGATGCTGGGGGCGCTGGAGCTGTGGCGGTGCCGCGGCCCGGCCCGGCCCGGCCTGTCACGGAGGTTACCGCGGCTGCTCCCCGTCCAAAGCGCTCCTGGAACTCGGAGATCGCCCCGTGGCTTTCCGAGTGTGACCTTGTCAGACTTTAATCCTCTTTGATTGAACCGTACTGGGCAGTTCCTCATAGTACTCCTTAGAAGTGTAACCCTTGCCTTGTAAATGGGTGGAGACATCAATTGAAGATCAGCGTGCATGGGTTTATAACAAAATCCATCACATTTTTTCTACTTTCTGTTTTTACGATTATTTCCAATTCTCAACGCAGGTAGTGTGGATTGGGGGGAAGCGGGAGACTTTAAGCTTCCTTTGTTTGAAAGTTCTCCAGTTGTACCCGCTTCGTTTGTGGCTTTGATGCTGTACAGGACTGAGGGGTTTTTATTTGTATCTGTAGATTTCCCAGCAGTTCTGATCCAAGGATACATCACTAATGCCAAGAAAACAACTATGGTTTTGTGTTATTCTTTGGAATATGGCTCCTGGGGAAAGTGCTGTGTTACAGGATTTTTTTGCTGCATCTTAATACAATTTAGCATATAATTTAACATGTCTATGATTGTTCAGGGAACATCCTGCCACAATTAACCCAAAAAAACGGGATATAGTACAAGACCAGATCTGCAGTGCAAGGTTTCTTCCTTACATGTATTTCACGTGTAAGTTATTTCTTAAGAATTATTTAAAATAAAGCTTTCTGCTTTGAGATTTACTTTAGCAATTCCTTTCTGAGAACAGACAAAAATTAAATGTTTCACAGATCTTGCTAGATCACCGTCCACAGGTGAAAGCTTTAATTAAAATGCGTTTTATAGATGTATATGCCGTAGGAAGTATCACTTTCTCCATGTGTCCTTTAAGTAGAATTAATTTTACAGATTCTGGACCTTGAGTATCATTAGTATTACTGGAATACACAAGAAAAGTAAATGTAATATGTTCTGTGTTTGTTAGCTAAAGTGAAACAAAACCTGCAAAGTCATGACAGAAGTTTGCTTGGTTGCAGCTAGGTAAATTTCAATTATATTTGTTGCTGCTGGAATACAAAAATGAGGTATTTCTCTTGTGACAGTCAAAAAAGTGATAAATCCATAAAACACACATTCCATCATTAACATTAATATGGGTGTTAAAACTGTATTTCACTTATTGTATCTGTTCAATGTTGATATTTATCCCAGTACAGATTCATCCTAGATAGCCCAAGCCATCTGTCATCCTTATGACAATCGACCTGAATCCTGAAGTGGCACCATTTAATTTTGGTGTCAGTCTGGTGCAGCCATGTGGAACTTCTGGGTCATTTTTAGCAGTGGAGTTTTTGCTGACTTTCGTAACCAAGTCAGTAAAAGGTTAACTGTATTATTAATATCTCATTATATTAGGTTTATGTTACCTTGTACCTAAGTTTTTAATGTGCTCCTGAATTTTGTGCTGGAAACAATGGGCTGTTGCATGGATTGTTCCATGAATAAATCTGACATTTGTATCGAGAACTGCCCTCTGGTACTGTGAAGGGCTCCTGCCAGTTTTAGAGCTGAGGGCTGAAGTCCTACAAAGCTGGCTGCTCTTGACTTCCAGGAAGGCAAGGATATGGTTGTTATTCCCTTCCTGTTCATTTTTATAGTCTATCCTTATCCTGAGTTTTGTTTTATCCCTGACACAGGCCTGTGTTGCCAATGTTCTGAAGATGGAAAGGATTTGGAAGAGGAACCTTTCCAGACCTCATCAGGTAAGTCAGGTGCAATTCTTCATGCCCACCACTCAGGGTGATCTAGCTACAAAGAGTATGTCTTTGAAGAGAACTTACCAAATGATACTGAGTATGACAAGAAGGTAAGTTCACAGCTCTGGGGTTAGAATTTGATCTGAGCATGTATTTTAGCAGTGTTTCTGCTTATCTTTACAGAAATGTGACGTGGACAGCTGAGGGGGTGCACAGGTTCCACTGCCAGAGCTGACGTTCAGGGAGTGTAGCTACACTGCAGTCACTGCTGGGATTCACTTGCTGCAGCTGGTGAGCACAGTCCTCAAGAGCATCCGAACATCCAAACCAGCTATTTCCAATCTGTGCAGCTTTATTGACTACACTTCGCCTCATGCAAACTGCAGTAATATCTCAGACACCATTTCTGTTATTTCAGAATAATAAAAAATATTAAAATATCTTCTGTCTTTTTTTTTTTCATGAAAAGTTGTATGCAAGGATTTATAGTTAGGAAGTTATCTGTTGCTAGTATGGTCAAATAATGTATTGAGCTACAGGGCGTTTGGTATACTTCATTCTTTTTCTTTTTTTCCCCCTTTTGAAATTTTCTTTCTGCTTTGTGTTTTCTTCTCTGTGTTAACTTGAGCATTTTTCACGATCAGATAACTGCATCCAGTTGGTGACTGTTCCTGAAGGTGCTCAGGAAGTTTCTGGATGTTCTAGAAGGTACACATGTAGCCATGTGCTCGGCTGACCAAATTTAGGAGTGTTGTAGCTTGGACTGGCAATGTTTAGAGCAAAGTAGGCACGTTGATGTTTATTTAGTGTCATAGCTGGTGAGCTGTACATCCAGGTGGACGTTCATTTTGTGTTTTAACTCATGTTCTGGAAAGCTGCTGTGCTGCTGTGGCTACACAGGTAGACTTCTCTGTGGAGGTGCAGTGGTGTCTTGGAAAAAGTTTATCTGACAGATGTGAGAATATAGATTAGTGCTAAACATAGTTATCTCAGCTGACAAGAGCATTCCCCTGCTAACTGAGCTGCACTCAGACCAGCAGGATGTGCAGGTGAAGTTGCATAAGCTGGGGAGTGCTTTTCCATGCTGATCCTTAACACTGCTGTGTCAGCAACAAGCTGCAGCTACCAGGTGTGGCTTAAACTCACTCTGCAAGCTGACAAGGCCATGTGTCTCTACAGGCATTGTTTCTCTTTGCTTCAGTCAATAAGAAAAAAATAAAGTGAACTCAAATGAGACACTTCCATGCTGAAGCATTATTTCATGCACATTTTAATGCTCTAACAAATAGTGGAAGTTCTTCTGAAGCACACAAGGCTGTCTGTGGTTGCTGGTCACTCTTGGGTATGCCTTTCTACCAAGCCATTGTCTCCATGTACTGTATTGTGAATATCATGAAAGAAACAGTTCTTGAAAGTGAAATTGAGCAAACTGAGTGAACTTACCAAGCAAAATCAGAACTCAGGTCCAATCAGAAAGAGGAAGACAACAGTTATTCTTGGGTAGAAAACAATCCCAGAGTGCACGGTACTTGGTACTTGGACAAAACGATGTGAGGCAAGGTAAGATAAAAGAATAAACAATCATGTAGAGCCAAGGAAGGAAGAAAACAGGGATGTTTAAGAAGAGGAATAAGCAATAGCCACATTCAAAGAGGTTAGTCATAGCCCAACAAACCACACAGTCACAAGATCTCTGTCAGCGAGGTGCAATTTTTCTCCAGAAAGCTGGAGAGGAAAAGAGAGAGAAGGAATCAGCATGAGAGGGTAGTGGCCAGGAGGAGTCATCATTGACAACAAGCCATCACTGTAGCATTTTGAAACTTTTTCTCTGTAAGTGGCCTTTCCTATTAAAAATATTTTGGAAATAATAGCAAATTTGCAAAAATACATTTACATTGGTAATGCACATGAATGGAATCATACTCACACTCTGTTCAATATCAGTGAAAGAAGGCTGTGAGACAGAAGAATAAATAAATGAGTATGTCCTGGTTTGGGGTAACTGTCTTTGCCTTGTTTCTCCATCTAGAAGATGGAAGTACTTGGGTAGAAGACAGAGAAATTGGCAAAAACAACAGGACCTTGTTCAAATGCAATTTTAGTTACTTGAAATTCCACCAAGTTGTGCCTCCTCTACATAAAGCGAATATTTAAACCTAGCATTAAAGAACTTCAAGCCCAGAGTAATAAATCAATGTATATTTGTCTCTGAGCCACAATAGTTCTCTTATGTTCATTGTTAAGAGAAAGTTAGTATATTTTAAATTATATAGTTCATACCAGTTTCTGAACTTCACATTCAGCTTACTACCAGAACAAGGTGCAAAGCAAAATCTTTGCAGCATTAATTTATGTTTCTTGAAGTTAAAAGGTCTCAAGATATTGGGAGAGCTTTAGAGATGCCAGGAGAAGTGATGAGGGGATAAGCAATACCATTTCTCTAAGATCAGTAAGAGCCGGCAGCTCCTTGGAATGGACACAGATCCTCTTTTTTTAATATATATAATGGCAAATTATACCAAATAGCAAAGCTACTGCTTTAGGCTGAAATCTGGGCATGTGCGGGGATAATGTAAAAGACGTGTGTTCAAACAAAACAAATTGCTTTGGTTTTTTCCCTGAAGAATCATCTGTAATGTACTTGAGTGCAGAACTAGATTTGGGCACGTAAGGTGAGAGTGAGCAGGGCTCTCAGATCCCTTACGTTTCTGTTTTGAACAGCCATGCTCTTATTATATGCCTCACTTTTTTTCTTGTTTTCACACTTTGTATTGTTGAAAATTTTTTGAGAAAGTACCTGCAACAAAGTGTCTTGTAGCTCTAAGAAGGAATTCAAGACAAGCTTAGGTGTTTTGTTTCAACCATTCTCTGTTTTGGTAATTTTTCTTCTAATGGACAACTTAATCTCAAATTTCAGGAAAAACACTAGACACAGAAGTATTTCTCAGCATTATTTACATTTTCATTATTTCAGTTCATTCTCTGGACAGTCTGTCTTTCTTTTTGTGTTGGGTCCATCGATCCCAGATGTATTCAGCATGGAGGCATTGCTCTTGCCATGCCAGTAGCATCAATCATGTCCTTGCTCCCTTGCTTGTTTTGGTCAAAAGAAGCTCTTTAGAAGTAAATCTTTAACTCCCCCTGTGTATCTAAGAAGAGTGGAGATGTGTTAATTGACATCTACCATTTATTTTGGGAGCACACATTCGTTATCTCACAGTATTTGTGACTGACAGCTGCAGGATTTGAGTTTGGGGCTTGGGTTTTTTCTTTTTTCTCTCTAGTCTTGTCTTTGACTATCCAGCTTCATCACCAGTGCTTTTATGGCTTTTTCTTGGATCTCTGTATCTAAAGTCTACAACTGACATCTCATTTCAAGTCTCAAAGCCCCTGTCATTTGTGTCTGTGGGAGGGGTTCATTTTTGTTGGTTTTTCTTGAAGATAGCAAAGCTTTTACCGTACTATTTGACCCTTATTTATCTGTCAATTAATTTCTCTTTGATCCAAATGTGTATTAGAAGGTAATTAAGTTTCACTGTTTGCTTTTTAATCCCATTTTGAGGTTTCTCTGTGTAGCACTTGAAAGGTACACTTGAGCTGAAAAGAGATTTATTCCCTTCTTTCTTAATGTTCCACTAATTTCAGCATCATAATCCTATTAAAACAATTTCTGTAAAAAAGGATTAGTGGTAAAGTAAGTTCAGGTAGTGTAAGGCGGTTGAAAAATACCAGATAAAATAAAAAAATTACAGCCAGCCTTACAGAGTATTCCATAGATATAATTTCCAGAAGTATCTTCAGTGTAATACTTTATAGTTATTATTCAATTCAAGTGAGCTGCATCAACGCCATGGTTTTTTCTCCTGAAAGAGGAATGGAATTTGCTGTTTGAGAGTTAAATCTGTATCAGGTCTCATGAACTGTCCATTAATGAATATTTACTGCTGCTTTTGTGGTTGTGTATGTTTTGTTGGAGAGCAAATGTCAACTTGAGCAAGGAGTATAATGAAGATAATGCAGCTGGAGTGCCAGCAGCAGAGTCTTTGCAGCATGACTTTCAGCAGATAAGAATTCCTGAGTGCTCCTGGGGTAATACTGATGGCTGAACTGCCCATTTTACTAGTAAGAGTGCTGGCAAGGCTTAGGATTTAGTAGCAGAGAGATTGAGAGCTTGGTGAAAGAGACACAAGCAAAATTATAGTGCAAAGAAAATGGGAGTAGCTACAGATTTTGGGGGAAAAATATATGATAAAGGTATAAAGTATTTTATACATTTGCTATTAGGCGTTGCTGTGCCTTATCCAAAAGGTTAGTGAGGTGGATTTATAAAGTAGCCTTTAGCTGAAGAAAATAAATGTTTTTCCATATTTAATACTGTTGTGGGAATTGGGGAAAAAAAACTAAACCTGCAACTTTTTTCTATTTAGATCTTGTTACTTTTGAGAAGTGGGTAGGAATAGCAGACAGTTTTCAGCAAAAAGAAAAAAAAAAAAAAGAAAAGGCTAAAAAGTAAGATTTAAGCATTCTTCTATTCTTATCATTTTCTGGTATATCACAGCATGTAGCATCATACTGTAAAGTAATAAAAGAGAACAGCTTAGCTTCTAAACCTTGAAATGAAAATTTGCAATTTTGCTTGAATGGTCTTGACAGTTGTTTCTGGACTGGCAATCTTAGTGCAAGAAATGAACTGAAAATACTGAGGTAAAACCACCAGAGAGTCCCCAGGTTTTGAAGAGAAAATGATAAGGTAATCACAGAAAGCTCTCAGAAGTTAAAGCCATTTTAAATTGAAAGAGCTCAAAGGTTTATTCTCTTCTTCTGAAATCCTGTAATATAGTGGTAATAATTCTAGTATGCATGGTGATTAAAATACGATTTCACAAGTAACCAGAGCAAATAAATACATTAAATGTGTAATTTTTCAAAGATGTCTCCAACACTGAAGCTCAGCCACGGCCTGTAGAACAGGAACAATACTGAAATACTAATGAAGTTTGAAAACTTCTGTTCTTTTTTCTTCTTGGTTTTGTTTTGTGAGAGGAGAGACTTGCTTAAGGAGATTCTGTCTTACACTGGACTAATTAATGTAGCCAAGGGAAGAACATACAGATTTCTACCAGCTAAAGCTTTGACTATTCTTTTACAAACCCTAAAAAAAAAAAAAAAGGCTGATGTCATACTGTATTCTTGTTCCCATATTATTAGCACTGTAATTATTATTACTATCTGTCTGATTCCATACCATCTTTGTTGTCCGTGACTTATATAAATTTGTATGTGATGCTTTTCTGTTTGTGCCAGTTCTCAGTCAATGCTAGCCAACATTTCTACTACTGCCCTAAAAATTCAAAATCACTCATGGCAAAAATTAAAAGTTTCAAGTAAAGATAATGGCAATCACTACCCCAGAATGCAGCCGAGCTGGAACATGAATTAGTTGTTGGAATGTAATGCTAGAGAAAGTGATTTTAGTTTCAGTTATATTGCTGAAAACTTTGCTATGCTTTAGCTATAATTCATCTGTCCTGACTGAGGTTTTTACGGTGTGAAAAATCTATGTGTTTGTGCAGAAAATCAGAAGAGATGATCATAACCATCCCTTGGGCTGCACAACCTATGAATTGTTATCCAAGTTCTTCTGTTTGTATTTTCTTGGTATTATTCAACTCTCTGTGGCTGAATTAAACTCTCAACAGTACTATATTGTTTCAGATATGGCATATGGATATATATGAATGCATGTTAAATACAGATGCTTAGTCTTATTTAGAAATCAAATTAAAATGTGGTTTTGTTAGAGTATCATGAAGAATACAGGACTTTTCATCTTTCTGGCAAAAGGAAATTTAATGGAAGAAATTTATTCAAATTGCTACGCCTAAGGTCTCAAAATGAGCTTTTCTGTGTTTGTGTAGTGAAGAAAGGAGGCCACGTGGCTCTGCATAGGTTTTAGTCCAACTAAAATCTAAACTTCTGTCTCTCATCACTGAGAAGGCAGGAGAGTTGGCACCTTTCTAACATGGTTTATGGGAGGGAGGTGTGTCTTAGAATCTTTTGGAAACAGTAACAAGCAATTTCTTCATAGTTCTTGAATAATTACCCAGCTGAAGTTGAATATATGGGAGCTGCAAAGGAATAAGTCACCACAGCCAGTTTTCTCTCTTTCACACTGCACAATAGAAGAAAATGTCAACTTTATTTCATTGCTAATAGTTGGCACTATGCTGAAAACCAGTAAATTTGATGAGAAAATTATTATGGCAGAGAAATACCAGTCAGTTTTCATCTAGTTTTTAGAAATTATGGATCTGGGTTAAAACTGCCTTTAGTAGTCTATGAATTTGGCCATGATGCTTTTCCTAACACCCTTGCTGTTCTGTAACATTTCAGTACCTAACGTAGCTTTGGAAAATTTCTGTTGTATTTATAAGGTTGAAGCTTTTGTTTTCACCCTTCTCAAAATGGGAAACAAACATAAATGTTAATAAATCCTTGTTTACATTCAAGTTCTCCTTTCCTGAAAGCAAAGAGCTGTTCATCAGCACTGCATCTCATTGCTCTTTTCAGCGTGCTCAAGCATGTCTGTAGAGGGGCTGAGGTGCCCTTGGCTCTACTGGAAACGTTATGTCATCATCTAAACAAGATGTTGTTATGCCAGGAAAGGATCAATACTTTGATGAGTAGCTGCTGGCTCAAAACTGCATTGTTATTTTATAAAGGACCACTTGGAATACATTCCAAAGCATTTCCCGTGGTATGGAGCTCTAGGGATTTGATTTGTCTCACTGCCCGGGAAAATGAGTTGATTCATCTGTAAATACATGTCTGCCAACCTCAGATAATAAGAAAAAATGCATCTTTTGCCCACATTAGCCTTTTCAACTTATAGTTTAAATAGTGTACTCTCTTTGTGAAGGAAGTACTTCACAAACCAAGAATTAATTCAGTGGGGAAGAGAGGAAAAGCTTTTCGCCTTTTTCCTGCTGCTGAGACCAGACAAGCCTACCCTTGGGGGTGTGTGACCACACAGCCCTGGCAGCAGTGGCTGGGTGCAAGGGCTGGCAGCCCCCAGAGGCTTAACAGAGGCTTAACTTCCAGAGGCTGCAGCGCTGCAGACCTGGGGAAAGTGCAG
>VRYO01001878.1:37673655-37768337 GCA_009812075.1 Sialia sialis
GCATTGCTGCAGTCCTGCAGGGGGTGCAGTGCTGCAGACCTGGAGAAGTTGCAGTGCTGCAGTCCTGGAGAAGTTGCAGTGCTGCAGACCTTTCCCCTCTCCCCAGCCAGCTCCCTGGGCAGGCTGCAGTGCCAGTGCTGACATTTGTGTTGACATTTCAGGACCTGCAGCTGAGACAAACCAGAGCCACAAGCCTCTGGGGCAGTGCCTTGGGAAAGGCAGCACAGATCCAGCCGAGGGGCTCTCTGCTGCAACCAGCTCATCTCTGCTGAGAAACACGTCTTGGAAGAGATTAGGGGTTCAGAGTGCTAAACTAGTATTGCTTTGGATAAAATCACTAGAATACACCAACCAAGGATTATGTAACAGGTTAGCAAAATGGATTAAAAAACTCTTTGTGGTCTTCTTGTATCCTTTTCATGCAGTCAGCAGTGGCTTTGGCAAAAAGGCTGTATGGAAGTTCTGTAGCTCCTTATGAACAGCCTGTCATCTGAGGGAAAACACTACCTTGCTAGATATCAAAGCATCATTTAACCCTCACATTGACTCCTTTAATTCTTCTACTGGCTCAAGTCACAAGTAATCCATTTGGAGGATTTTGATGCATAAAGACATGGAATTATTTTGCAAAGGTCTATTTCCTTTTATGCTGATGAGGGAAATAATTACTCAAATAATCTTAATAAGGGAGAGGGGAAAAGGAGAATTATTTCCATGGAAAAGGAAAATCTTTCCATGGTATATAATTTTTCCTTACTCTTTTTGGATTAATTGTCTGTTTATATTAAGCTTGATAGAGACTCAATACCTAAGACAGTTTTGAATGGATCTGACTTTTCTAAGAGAAAGAAGTTGCTCATTGGTGTTATCAGAGTAAACAGATCTATTTACTTTGACAGAAGGCATTCTGAGGACTTTTATCCTACTTGTTCAGGCCTAATTTGTCAAAAATGCTCCCAGGTTCTTCCTTGGGTTCTGGGATGCTGAAAATATTGAAAAATTCCTTTTCATTCTAGCTCAGTTTAATCACTTCAATCGACCATCAAAACACTGATTATAACATTAAGCTTGTGAGAGCTTCAGAATTATTGACAAAAACGATGCTCTTTTCTGCAAAGCCAACCAATGCAGAACCTGCTTTTCACACAGAAACAATGTGATTCACTCTATCTGGAAGGCAAGGTCAGCCTGAATGCTTATTTCACCTTAAAAGAATTCCTCCGTGTTTGTTTGTTGTTTTGTTTCTTTCAACAGCGAAGCCGTGTGATCTTGGGGCTGAACAGGCACGGAACTTTATCAGAGCTCTTGTGAAAAGCCTTTCATAGCATCTGTCAGCTCCTGAAAACTTCAGTGGGATTGTTATTCTCTTTGATAGCAAGGAAAAAGGATCAATATCTGAGAGATCTATTGTAAGTTTAGGAGTCCTGAAGAAATCAGGCAGCAATAGGCATCTGTAGTTCTCAGAATGTTTATTCTGCCATGCTCTCTTTTTTCCTTTTGCCACCTGCGCATCTGACCTGCATTGTTATTGATTTTCATCTGGCAGATAGGCTCAATGTACACACACATGATGCCTGGGAGAAAGTGAACCTAGGTGGAAAGGTTTCACACTGCTCCGAGAAACACGGATTTTTCTAAAAACCTCAGATACAGATATTATGAATTCTAAGAACAGTACCCTTGAATGAAGACCTTTTTCTCAGAAAATGAGAACTTTTTGACAGACACAAGGAAGAAGAGCAGTGTGTGCTTTTGACAGGACTGGGCTTTATGACTTGGTCCCTTCTGTTAGAATCAGTCCCCTTCATTGTTTCCATTATGCAACAAACTGAACTTGTAGCACCAACGTATGAGTAGCTCTCACTGTCCTTTCACACATCTTTTCTCATTTAAGCGGGCAGAAATAAAGATTTGTCTTATTATTCCTCATATGAAACTATCATCAAAACCCATTGTCTTTGTTTCAGTTTTCTGTTAAGCAAGTATTGGACTTTAAATGTTCCATTTTCCTATTGAAAGAAGGACATAGCTCAGGAGCATCTTCCCACTGGCAGAGGAGCTGGAGAACACCTTCCTTGCCACCAGTTTCCATCCTGTACACTACTAAAAATGGAGCTTCACATTTACTGATAGAAAGAGCAAGCAGTTTTCTCTCAGGTTGCTATTAATATCTCATTATGAGATTATGATAAGAGATCTCCTTGGAGTCTGGCAGCCAAACAGCTGTTGGAGTAGACATGCCAGTACTGCTCAGTGCTGTGATGTTTGTGGTCATCTCAGCCTTGAAGAAAAAGTCAGGCATGGTTTGCAGCATGCCCAGGTGTCAGTCAGCTGCAGACCAAGGAGTTGTGGCATGATGTTTGAACCTGCACTTTCTCATGCCAGCATGACCACAGGGTGACTAATCTGCATTTTTGGAACCCACCTTCTTTGATAATTAGTGTATTAGGAGGGAAAAGTGTCTTCCTTAGAGTAACTGCAACACTGACAACATTTAGACTGTGATGGAAATATGTTAATACAGGAAAGGAGAAAAAGAGTCCTTTCTGAATTTCCTACTTTATACCACACTTGGAAGTGGTGTCCTTCTATACAGAAGAATGATTGAAGGGTGATTTCTGCCTGATATGAATAAAAATTCCTTCATGTTTCTTTATCTGTTTTTAAGGTGCGTTTTTAGCCCATACGAATTTCCCAGAGATTTTGCAAAAAATTATTGACTTAGAAAATAATTCTTCTTAAGTCCAGTGCTACGATAGCTGTGCAAACTCATACAAAACCTGCTTCAGCAGCAGTAGTAAAATCTGTGCCAAATACATTCAGCTGTTTACTTTCCAGCTAGGAAGTGCTGCAGGGATCTTGGCACATGGCCCCCACTATTTGAAATCTGAGGACATTCCCACTGGGTCTGAGACCAGCAACTTCCTTGCAGCCATTTGGTGGGCTTTTACTACTGTGGTGTTTTAAAAGCTGGGATGGTTAGCAGCCTCTCACTGCTCAGCAATCCAGCTGAGCTGCCCTGCAGTGCTGTTCAGTTTGCCTTCCCTGCAAACGCAGTTCAGCCACTCCCAGCTGTGTTCTGCCTGCTTACAGCAATGATTAATTTCTTCCCAAGACTTCAATATAAAAGTCATCTGAACTGAGTGATGTGCAGTGCTTCTGTCTTCTTTGCTAATAACAAAGCTGTGAATTATTGTTTCTTCACATTAGAATTTTCAGAGAAAACATCCCTTACGTTCCTGCTTTTATTCTAGTGGCCCTAAATAAGCAGGCTGAAAACAAATCAGTAACTGAAAATTAGGTTGGTTGTTTATGTATGAGGCAGCATTAAATCTCTTCAAATGGTCCTTACTTATTCATATATAATTCATACATATTAATAAAAAACTGCTGATAAAATCTCAGGAAAACCTCCTTTCTTTTCTCATCATTCATTTTTCACCAGTTTGATGTCTCTAATGTGTACTTTATGCTGAGCAGGAATCAGGACATTATGAGGGTTAATTTGTGATAATGACAGTAATGGGTAGAAAAGTTGATTTTGGACTGCAAAGTTAGTAGGCCCAGCATTTTCTACATTTGATCGAAGTAATTACAGGTTCCAAAGCAGCCTCATGGCTTGCCATCTCAGCTTCACTGCTGCAATTCAGACTGGTGCCCAGCTATGGGAGGGCAGCTGCACTGCAGCCTAAGAGAAGAAGGGTTACTATTAAAACCAATTCATGTTGATTGCCCTAGGACTCTGTAACAAAGTGTTTGGAATTGGAATAGTTTCCAACAAGCCTTGAAACTATTCTTAAAGTTCTTCATTTTACATCAAAGAGAAAAATGTTATAATTTGTTGGACAGCCACTGATTTGATGAAAGCTTTTGCCCACTCAGAGAAATGAACTGGGTATTAAAGCACAATGGAAGAACACAACTGTCTTGAGAGAGCTTCCCATGGGCGTTGTAAAGGTCAACCAAATTCCAAGCCAGCTATTTCCCCCACAATGAGCAGCAGTAACCAAGATTGAATCTTAGAGACTGCAATGCTTATCTTATTTTGTGCCTTTGTGCTATGCACTGCCCTCAAATAATGAAGAACACTTACTCCTGGCCTAGTCCATAGTACAAAATCTCATGCAGGATTTGATCATTCACTAGTGGCTTGCTCTAAACAAGATGATTAGTTTACAGGCTGATTTTCTGCTTCTACTATCAATTTTCAAATATTAGTGTCTCCAAGGAAAGCAAAAGATTGTTTACTAAAGAGGAAAATGCATTGTACCTTCCAAATTAATTGGTAGGAATAAAATTGAAATAACTGCTCGTGTGGTTTAGTTATTGCATCAGCATGAAGTATCTTTTTCACCAAATTAGAGACACAGCCCTTCAGTGCTGACCATGCTCCTGTATGAGTCAGAGATTGCTATAGACAATCCATCCACCTCTTGATTTCTGATTAATGGAGGGTTCTGTGTGCCTGTTCTTAAGAAAATCATGAGATACCTTTTAGGGTTTAGCTGGATTGATTCAATCTTTAGTGAGTCATTTGTGAAAAAGTCCCAGCAGCACTGGGTAGTTTGTGTGGTTTGGGTAGACCATATGAAAGTGACAGAGTGAATCCCATATAGTCAGCTGGAATGTGTGAAAAGGAGGAAGCATGGTATGATAATACCTCAAAGATACTCTAGATACTCTGCCAGTTAGTGCTTCTGGCTCCTAAACCAAGAACAGGAGTCTTCTGCATGGAGTTAGAAGCAGCTACAAGCTGCAGTCTGTTGAAGTTACTGAGATATCAACTTGAGGTTATTATAACCCAGGCATCACTTTCCTTGAAGCCTGTTTGGCTTTTTGAGTGCTTGAACTGTAGCTGGAACTTGGAATGCATGAAACTTTGGAAGATCAGGTAGTGGCCATTGACTCTGAGTTGTCCTAACCCATTTTTTGCCAGGTGCTCATGATGACTTGGAGCCTTGGGTGACATACAAAGGCCAGTAAAGGCAGGAGAGGTGCATTTTTTAAAAGATAATGTTTTCTAAACCACTGGAATTTCTACACCACAAAATGAAGCTGATAAAACCATATACATGGTCTGCTCTTGTGGCCCTGGGCTAAGTCTAAGTTTTGAATGAGCATTGGAACAGATCTAGCTTAGCAATATGGTTCAGAGCAATAAGGAAGTTTTGAAGGAAATAGCTTGGTAAACTTCACATACAGTCTGCTAGGTAAGTTCTGAAGATAGCTCTGGTACCCAGGAAACAGATTCTGTTTGGAAGAACACCCAACTAGATGCTGCAATGCTTTTCAAGAACATTCCTGATTTGTTTGTGGAATATGCCACAAAAATGGTGCTCCTGTTAGTGCTGATCATTTTTCCTTGAGCACTGGACATTATGGAGATGTCTTAACTGGGAAATCAGCTCACATCTAAACAAAGGGGAGCCTCCCAACCCTCTCATAATGGATGTGTAAAAAGTCTTAGAATGACACACTTTGATTTGACTGCATTTCCAGTAGAGGACAAAATGTGTACAATTAGAAGTTCCCTTGGCTAAGACGTTAATCCTGGGATTTAGGTGATGCAGCTCTAGAGGCGTCCCTGATAGGAAGTGTCATCAGCCATGAGGTATGATATTCTGCTGCTCAGACCTAGGCATTTAGTGCTGCTCTAGGTGTAGAGTAGCTGCAGGGTTCTCCCCAGGCACCGGTTACTGGGAGCCTGTGTCACAGTCTGCCTGTTCCACACGCATCTTGGCTATCCAGAGCCTCTCAGGGAGCACTGGGCACTTTGCTTTAGGCAGATGGATCACAGCTGGCTTCAGCACCCAAGTATGTGCTAAACCAAACCAAAAATATCTGAAAAAAACCTGAAGCTGTGAGTAATGTCAGAGGAGATTAGAAATCCAATGGCTTCCGTGGCTTGGGTCCAAATTCAGAATTCTGGTGTCTGTCCAGGAAGTAGAAAAGGGATAGGAAGTGAGGGTGAGAACTTGCATTTTAAGTCTGCTTTATCCACATATGTTTCTGCCTTTCCATAATTCATACCCTCAAAAGTAATTTAGGAGACAACACTAACACTCATTAGGCTGTATCTCAATTTCTGTCAAGAAAGTATGATTTATTCTCATATATCACACTCTCTGAGCAGCTAAGTAGATTACCAGACAGTTGAACACAGGAAGGAGTAACTTTAGGGAGTTTTAGGATCAGCAAATTAAGTTTTAAAGATAAAGAAGTCTAGCTGCATTATACTTTCATCACTCTGAAGTGTTAAATAGTGGATGAGCTGTTAATATCATTATTATCCAGTGAATTTGGAGGTTCAGGTAAATTTTCCCATCTGGCTGTACATGCACACCCATACCCACGTGTTTTGCAGTGTCTTCAGAAAGTGAAAGGAATTAACATCTTTCTTCAGTTTTGTCATGACTCATGTTGCTTTATATCTGATAGTTTTGAGAGAGACACATTGACATTGATTCAAATGAGTGGGAGCAGTTTGTCTGTTCTAGCCCAACCTCATGCTGTGCTGCTGTCGACACTGCTATGCATTTTCTCTAATCAGCCACATGAAACTTTCATTGTCTGTCTTCTGAAATGCTCATTGTGAGTACAGGGGGCTGTGCTGCTTAAAAAGGGAAGATGTGGGGGTTTATCTCTCTCTGCTTATCCTGTTTTTGGTTGGGTACTGTCAGCTTCTGTTCAGTTTCTGGTTTGTACTGAGGCAGTCTGTAGCACACTTCTCCATTTCTCGCTCCCCACTTCATGCTCTATCCCACAGTGTTTATAACACTTCCATGCCAGACCAGAACAATTTGTGATGTTGAGATTATTACCCATATGGTACAGGCAGTAAGTCACACTTCTTTCTCAGTAGCCAGAGATTGCTGGCTGTGAAAGACACGTACAGCATTACATTAGATTCTGTCCTAGGAATTCTAGTCACAGCCCCACCATTTTCTAAAAAAAAGAGAAAGAGGAATGAAAAGTTGTTCAAGTTTAATTAGGCTGAATATTTATTTTAACTCAGTACTACTTCCCTGGTTTCTATTATAGTTGCTGTTCTTTCCCTTTATGCCTCATGCCCATCCCACAGCCACAGAGGAGGAAGTTTTTCACAGCTAAATCTAGTACAAATGTTATATTAGTTCAAGTCTCATTATTGCATTTTCTTTTCTAATCAAGACAAAGAATCTGCCATTAAGAATATAATCCTTTTCCCCACTTGTGGCTACAACCATAAAAGCAATTGATTTGAATCATTCCTTTGCACTCAGGTTCTTTTTTGAAACATTGATTACTCCTAATTGACATTTCTCATCCATAATGATTTAGAATTGTGCCTTTCAGAGTCATGATTTTTTCAAAACAGTTCACATTACACTGTCTGGAGATAGTTTTGAGGTGATTGATTTTCCAAAGCATTGCACTGAAGTCTGATTCATAGTTCTGACTAAATTAGCTGATTGACTACAACCCTGTGCCATCTTCCAAAAACATATAACTTTCATCAAAAGCTACAATTTGTATAAATTCTATTTTAAATGGCATGTAGACTAGTCAGCTCTAAATATGCTTCTGACAAAATGGTGTGCTCCAAATTAATCAGCCATTACGTCTCAGTCCTTGAATTTTCTTTTTAGTAGACTCATAACTGTCCCCAAAATGACTGTCATCCCTTTGAACAAATATGAAGTTGGGTAGAGGAAAGTTCCTTAAATGTATTTGTTTACTAGAGCTAAATATTTAACTTCAGTTATGAGCTCAATCTCTTTCTTCAGCATTGTCCTCTTTTTTACTGTGCCTGATTTTAGATTCTGTTCTTAGCCTTCCATTTAAATATAATACCAGGAAATCAAAAAGAGAGTATGTCAATTCAAGTCAACATGCATGCTGAGATGTCAAAAGGCATATGCATAAATAACTCTGCTTTGTGGATTTTATGCAAAGTATTATCTTGTATTTGCATTTCAGTATCACTGATTCAGACAACTTCATACCAGCTGTCATCATCTCTACTACAGCAGCGATCTGAAAAACAATCAAAGTGAAAATTACTCTATTCAGACAAACTGCTTCAATCCAGCTTTCATCTTACCATTCAGAACTGTGGTCTGAAAAAGAGAATTTCACCTACATTTCTAAGCATTTACTTTAGGTGTATATTGTATTTTTAAATTATTAGATAATCACAGGAAGCAATGTTGTTAATTAAATCAATTAATAAAACTTGAGCCTAGGAGAAAATTCACTCTTATTCAAAGAAAAAAACACTTTCCTTTGTTTACCTTAAATCTGAAAATGCAACTCTGAAAGAATCTACAAATGGGATCTTTGTCTTTACAAAGTGTAGTTATAAAAATATGAATTTGGGCACCTGTGACCTTTCCAATTATATAATGAATCAATAACACAACTGATGAAATTGTGTCCCAAAACTAATAAGATGGAGAAAAGAAATATTATTTTTTATTTCATACACTCCTATATTTTCTGAATAACTTTGTTCTACTAAAGGTATTGTGTAGGTTTGCTTTTTTCTGCTGAAATCAGAATGCTGGAATACTTTAAATGAAAATATGAAAATATAAATCTTGATTATAAATAATTACTTTTTCCAAATGGACTTTCAGGAAAATTAACTCTGTGCTATTCAATTTTAAAATGACAGTATTCTTAAGAAAGAGTTTCATCTGTCAAATATTTTTCTTTTAGGTAAATGTCTTTGCCCTTCTGAGCATCCTTCTTCCTCACACAGTAACTCTGCTGTCTTGTAAATAGTGGCTGTGTCTTAGAACCTCTCTTGCTTCTGTAAGAAGATGGAATTCCAGATCCATCTTTAACCAATTATTCATAGTCATGTAGATGTAATGGAAAACACTCGAGCCTGTGAATATCAGTCAAAATGTCTTCCAAGAGGGCTGGTGAGAATGTCTGTGTTTCATAGAACGTTTGATAGGTGGTAAGTTCAAAAGGAGAAAAATTTATTGAAGTGTTGAAGAACCTTCCAAATGTCAAATAGGAAGTAGGAGGATTTTTTGGTAACTGGTCATTAGGCATTTCAGTAGCTCCTGAGTGAGCTCAATCTACCTATGTTCACAGGAATGATTACAGCTTTAGTCAGAAATGACACATCAGTGTCATTTCCTTGGTGATAAGATAAAAAAATAAAATTATTTCACATAATATATAAATTAGGTTTGTGTTTCATCTGTTTCAGTCTGTATCAGGTCGATTTTTAATCCTGGCAGCTATATAGAATCAAGAATGTTTTTAGGAACATAGATTTTTCACATTCCGATGTCTGTGTTGTTTACGTTTCTTTGATTTATTAACATTGGGAGGCTACAGATATTTCCACTGATACTTGGAAATTAAGAATTGATTTGGGTGTTATGGATGACATTGCTGTTCATATGGTTTTGTTTGGTTTTTTTTAAATTTTATTATAGTAAGATGATGATGGGTATTTATATAGTATCTATATATTATTACAGTAAGACCATGGGTGCATGGAGAGATGCTTCCATGGTTACCTAAGCACTACATATTTTACCTAGTTTTATCTGCTAGACCACTTAGTCCAACTAAGTATATCTTAGGTAATATTTGGTCTGAAGTGTCACCATAAATAATTGGGCTGTGCCTATTTGATTGTATTGATAATCTGATTATCTGTATTTCTATTTAGTTCCTATGTTGTTAATGAGGCTATCCAGAACTGAAGGATGTAAATAATATTTTTCATGGTAGATTGTTCTATTTAAAAAGTAGTTTACTATTTGGCTATTTTAAATCTTACAAATACACTCTCAATTTTTTTCTTTTCTCCTTCAGAGAAACAGAAACTGGTTTGGAAAGGGGCTGTTTCCACTGCCTCCACAGTCCATGCAATTTTTTTTTCTTTCCTGTGCTTTCCTATTATTTCACTTGCAGTGTTGATTAGTAGTTTTATAGTGTGTTCTTCTAAAAGTGGCATAAAAATAAGTGTCTCCATCTTAAGTGAAGAATAATTTTTCCTTTATTTTTTAGTTTATGAAAGCCATACTGCCTGGTGCAAGTTAGAAGAGTCCTGACATGGATTAGAGCCCTGCCTGCTGAAGCAAAGCATTTAGAGAGCACCCTGGGAATAAAAGATCCAGTTAAAATGGCTCCACTTAGAGGTCTAAAAATGAGTTGGGGGAAAAATTGCTGCTTCAGTGATGGTAGGAATTTTTATGTTAACGATGCTTTCATCTTGAAGCTCTTTATTGCATAGATTGGAGCCCGCACCTGAAATTTGTCAATAGTGCCATGCTGTAATAGTGTAATAAATAGTGTAATAAATAGTGTAAAACAACCTTTAGGAAGTTATAAACCATAAAAAATCCTACTGTTCTCAGAATGTATAAAAGTTACAGTAATTTCACGATTATAAGTCGCACCTGTTGATTAGCCACACTACTGGGGTAGGCTGGATTCTTCAATGAAAAGGGTGCAGCTTATAATCGTGAAATTGTAGATATGAGGGAGGTTGCTATTGAACATGATGCATGGTTTGATAGTACTTTGATATCAGAACTATAAACAATTATCTGCCTGCCCAGAGTTACGGCTTCTTAGAGCTCATTTTGAGAACTGGTCCCTACAAATGGTCCTGTAAAAAAGCACCTGGGCATGCTCCAGGCAAGGTCTGCACCAGCCTGGTTTTTGTAGAGCAAAACAGATTCTGGTTATACAGTTAGGGGTAGACCTTTAGGTACTGCTAAAGAGCATCATCATTCTGGCAGACAGGGACATTCTGATTTCATTGTTTTTTTAAAGGATGCAGTTAGTTGAGGGGAAGGAGGGGGGGGTCTTACATCTCCTCTGGGACTTTGGTTGAGACTAATAATTAAAATAGTAATAAGGAACTAAACAAAGAAACACAAATCAATATTTCTGTGTTTATCTGTAGGTGGGAGCCACAGCTCCAACAACTTGAAACAAATTATACTTAGTATTTTTCACAGTGATAGGCAGTTTATGCAGAGAATATACTGGGAGTTTGGAGCTTTGGAAGAAAGGAAAGATGCTGTAAATTTCCATGGTTCAGGAACAGCGTGTAACATTTCCCTTCGCAAGAAAACAAAGTACCTTCTGGATCTCTTCCCACATCCTGCTGTGTATCAACAACTTTCTCAATTACCTTTTGGCTCAAGTAAATAAAGGGCTGCAATCATCCTTTTTAACAAGACTTTAAAATTGCTCTCCTAATTTTATTTTTTTTTCCAGACCATTTCCAACAATAAATGCAATTTAAACTTTTATGATAAAACTCTAGAAGAGCTTTAAAATAGCTCAGGTATTTTTCTTGAGAAGGTGATGTCATTCTTTCCATCAGCAGAAAGAATACTTTACTCATGTTTTAGTCTTTGTTTGCTGATAAGTAGAAAAGGAATTTAGAATATTAGTCAGTATTTTGATATTTAAAAATAATTATTTTCCTCTATTTTATTATCTTTGTCAGCTAGTTTTCATATTTCAATTGCCAAATTTGACCTCTTAGTGTATTTACACTGTTCTAATGTGACTTGTGCATTCAAGAATAGAACCTAATACTTGTAATAAATACTTCAATTTCCCTGACATGAATTGAGATAAAATTTTTTATGTCTCCTAAGCAGCCTTCTAAAAACTTTCTTGGGGTATTTTTCTTTGGAAGAAAAGAAATACTTCACAGTTACTTGTGGGCACTAAAAAAGAAAACAAACCAATATATGAAAAAGTTTCACTTCTGCACCTAGCTGTCATGTGGACAAGACCACTCTCACACACGTATTCAAGGAACAATATTAGGAAAACCTTCACTGATCTCGAGTGTCCTTCTCTTCCCTCTGTGTTCCAAGCATGAGTGCAGATGTTCCCTGGGATGTGGAGGAGTCCTGGAGGCTGCACTCATCTCCCTGGAAGCACTGGGCACAGCAGCTGAAGGGCTCCCTTACCTGTCTGTGACCAGCTGATTTTTCACAGCTCCTGCTACAAAGCTGTGATTCCCTCTGCAGCTCCAACACATAACTGAGTACAGTGGCCAGTTTTGGTGGAATAAGATTCTTTGTTCTTCAGCATACTTACGTGGAATTATCCAGTTTTCACTGTGGTTAAGATCTTTTTCACTTTAGATTCACTCTATCACATAAGATTGGATACACAGGACTTTTTACCTCTGCCAAAATACTACAAGGGCATGCTTGATTTTTACTACGGAAAATAAATTGTTGCAGGATCCTAATGAAGAAATACACCTGCAAGAGATTTGGAAGAGTGATAGCAATCAATATTTTGGTAATGCGGGTCATGCGGAAGAATATGTCTCTGCTGCTGTTGATTAAATAGATGTACCCTGCTTCGAAGGGTTTCTTAATTGACTGCCTGCATTGTCATATAATGATCCTGTTCAGTATAACAGAGTTTCTAGAGTTAAGTACAGTAATTTCACGATTATAAGCCGCACCTTTTTCATTGAAGAATCCAGCCTACCCCAGTAGTGCAGCTAATCATCAGGTGCGGCTTATCTATGGACAAATCCCAGTGAAATGCCAACCTGGAAGTGAGAGCCGGCCGGGGAGGGCACCTGGGGCTGCCTTTAAAGGCTTGGCTGGTCTATGAAAACGGTTTGCAACTTGAGCACCTGACACCAAACCCCACACTGGCGGGATTCTGTTACTAACTCGTTACTTTGTCGCACATGGATCCTCTCTTAAAAAAAAAAAAAAATGCGGCTTATATTCAGATGTGGCTTATATATGGACAAATCCTGTGATCTACCTGGCTACCCGGATGTGCGGCTTATAATCAGGTGCAGCTTATCATTGTGAAATTACAGTACTTTTTATAGAGATCTCAGAATCATAGACAAATTTCCTGCTATGGGCAGGGACACCTCCCCCTAAACCAGGCTACTCAAAGCCCCATCCAGCCTGGCCTCAAACACTTCTAGGGATGGGGCAACCACAGCTTGTGTGAGCAACCTGTTCCAGGGTCTCATCACTCCAGGTGGGGTGTCACAAGAGCACAGGAAAGGGGGAGAAATGTCTCCCAGGGTGAGGTGAACTGGCCACACTTTTTTTGATTTAGCCCAGGGTAAAGTTGACATTCTGGGCTTTGAGAATGCACTGCCAGGTCATGTTCCATTTTCCATCCACCAGCACCCCCAAATCCTTCTCTGCAGGGCTGCTGGCAATGCCCTCCTCTCCCATCCTGCATTGATACTGCTGATCACCCTGACCCACGTGTGGGACCTTGCACCTTCGGATGTTGAACTTACTGAGGTTTGCAAGGGCCCACTCTTCAAGGCTGTCAAGGTACCTCTGGATGCCACCACTTCCCTCAGGAGTAACAGCTGCACCACTTAACTTGGTGTCATTTGAGATGAATGACCTACTCTAAACTCAGACACTGAGGAGAGAAATTTAGCTTTAAACACTGTGTTCTTTTCTAGATAGGTAGTAAATGGATCATAGCAATAAACTTTGAGTTGTGTTACCTTCCTGCATTCTTCCCAGTTGACATTGTGAGTTGTACTTGTTACATAATGTATTATTGTTCCCAAGTTAACTACAATTGCAACCTTTCCTGTGGCCTCTCTGGACCTGTGAATAAAGTGAGGTGTTTTTACAACCATGCCATTTCTCAGGATGTAGCCCTGCAATGGGACATCTTTACCACCAAGGCAATAAATCCTGCAATTTACTGGCATCACTGCATCCACAGTAATGTCCCCTCAGTGGTAATTAAATGCTTAGGTAATAAGTAGTAAAACAATAATTGATGTGTGTGCTTTAGTCTACTGAATCAGTCATCCTTTAGAAATTACTTCTCAGTTACAGTCAGGGAAGAAAAACATCGATACTAAAACTGATTGAAAATAAAAATGTGTTGGCTCAAATTTGACCTTTACTTTCTAGAGACAGATGCACATGTTGATATTCTACCAGACAGTACCACAGCAGGCCCAACAAAGCACTGGTAAGAATTCCTGCAAGATATTCCTGCAGCAGCATGGAGTATCCCAAATCGTGGGCTCCTCAACTCAAGAGAGACATATTGCTCCTGGAGCAGGTCCAGTGGAGGGCAACAAAGATGATTCAGGGACTGAAGAATCTCTCTGATGAGGAAAGGCTGAGGGAGATGGGCCTTTTCAGTCTTGAGAAAACAAGAAGAAGAGCAGACCTCATCAATGTATATAAGTAGCTGAAGGGTGGGTGTCTAGAAGATGGAGCCAGGCTCTGCTCATGGTGCAAAGCAACAGGACAACGGGCAATAGGCAGAAACTGATGCAGAGGAAGTTCACCTGAATATGAGGAAGAACTTCTTTACTGTCAAGCTGACCATGGACTGGAACAGGTTTCCCAGAGAAGTTGTGGAGCTTCCCTCACTAGAGATTTTCAAGCACCATCTTGGTGAAATTGTGTGCAATGTGCTCTAGGGTGAACCTGACTGAGCAGGAAAGTTGAACCAGATGACCCACTTTGATCCCTTCCAATCTTCTCCATTCTGTGATTCTGTGAACAAAACACTAAAACAGTGTGTGAGGAAGAAGTGGCTTCTTCTAATCTAAACAAGTAAGAAATGTAGATGCCATTTCTGCTAGTGGTGCTAGTATGCCTTAACAGGCTTCTAACAGACCAGAGAATATTTCATCACATCTGTATTTTACAGCTCACTACTGTAGCCCTAAGTAAGCAAAAAGGAGTTTTCAAATTAATAAGAATGAAAGGAAACCATCATAGGTAGGAATGGCAGAAGGAATTAAATTTTTACAGGGTGAGAATATTGATTCTGGTGACTGTAGGCTATAAAAGATTAAATCTACTTTTCCCATTGGAGAAATGATAAATAAGTACCCCTGTGTAATATTTTTAAGAGAACAGCTTTGTGTTAGTGATCCATTCAATCTTGGAGCATGTCTGAAGGGTTCAACAGCAAAAATGGGAGGAAGACCATGCTGCAGCAGGGGAAAGTCTCCTCTCCCTGCAGTGGCAGAAGCAATGTGTGATGAACTGATGGAAACCCCCATGGCCCTGCAGGGGAACGGAGGTAGAAATGGGAAGCAGGGAGGGGTGGAAGAAGGTGTTTTTAAGATCTTACTTTATTTCTCATTAGCCTGCTCTAATTTTCTTAGCAATAAATTCAAATAATATCTCTAATTTGAAAGTGTTTTGCCTGTGACAGTATTTGGTGAGTGATCTCTCTGTGTCCTTATCTCAATCATGAACACTTTCTCACATTTTCTCTCCCTTTCAGCTACAGAGGGGAGCAACAGGCTTTTGTGGATGCCTGGCATCCAAACAGGGTCAACCCACCACACCATCCAAGTGCAAGATGGATGATAAGAGGTGATGTAGGTGGCAAAATACAAGGAACCAGTGAGATATTAATGACTGCTCATAACTGCACTTGGCAGACTATAGTTCACAACAGATTTTTGCAACAAACTTTAAGTCTCAGTACAAAGGTGTTTGTGGAGGGACAGATTTAAAAATGTAAAGACCAAAACAACTGATAGAGACAAAGTATTCCTTGAAATTGTGGAAGTGTGGCATATCTAGGTTTCACCAATAAAGGTAATATGTCTTTCAAGGCCAGAGGAAAGACTACTGCAATGACTGTGAGAGATGACAACTAATATTTGTTGTAGAGGAAGACCAACTTCAACACATAACTTGGATGACAGTGCCTAGCTCATTTGTTTTCAGAAGATGAAGTAATAGAATCACAGAATGGAAGAGGTTGGGCAGGACCTTAAAGATCATGTCTGTCCACCCCCTCTGCCATGGCCAGAGACACCTTGCACTAGATGGGGTATTCAGACCCCATCCAACCTAGCCTGGAACACTTCCAGGCATCCACAGCTTCTCTGGGCAACCTGTTCCAGTGTCTCACCACCCTCACAGCCGGGAATTTCCTCCTAATAGCTAATTGAAGCCTACCCTCTTTCCATTTAAAGTTATTCCCCCTTGCTAATGTGTGAAGTCATTCTCCATTGTAAAATGTGACTGAAATGAGAGTATATTCTAGGGATCAGAGCAGAGCTGAAGTGCAAAAGCTTTTTGAGCCTGAGCAAAGCCAGGTGGAATGCTGGTCCTGGGCTGGACCCAGTTGGGAGGTGGGTACTGCTGCTCTGTCTGGCCTGTATTTTGCTAGGATGCTGATGGTTATACACTTCAACAACACCACGGAGAGAAGGCAGCATAGAATTAAGAGCTCAATTATAGTGAATTACTCTCCCTATAAAGGAAACACAAAACAGTTTTACGTAAAGGGAGGTGAAGTTAGATGGAGATGTTTGTAACATCAGACGTTTGTATGTACTCATTGCATTTTCACTGTCTAAAGGGAAAGAGGGACAAGTCTACCGTCCCTGACATAGGTGCTTCGCTGTCCCACAGAAAACCCCAGGAACGCAATCCAAGCCCATCACGGTGTCTGCGCTGGCGTCTGCCCGGAGCTGGCTCACAGGGCACGTGTTAGTCCTGCGGGGCGAGGACACAAAGCGTGCCCCGCCGACCCGAGAGCCGGGGCCGCTCCGGGGGCCCGGGCCGCTCCGAGAGCTAGGGCCGATGGGGGAGCCAGGGCCGCTCGGTGACCGGGCCGATGGGGGAGCCAGGGCCGATCGGTGAGCCGGGGCCGCTCCGGGGGCCCGGGCCGCTCCGAGAGTCGGAAGCGCTCCGTGAGCTAGGGCCGCTCGGTGAGCTAGGGCCGATCGGGGAGCCAGGGCCGATGGGGGAGCCAGGGCCGCTCCATGAGCCGGGCCGATCGGGGAGCCAGCGCCGATCCCGGAGCCGCGGCCCCGCCCCGCGGTGCTGTCGTAGCGCTGACGCCGATGCCGACGCCGCCCCGCCCGGGCCGGGGTAGCGGCGGGTCGGGGGCGCCGTTAGCAGCTGCTGGGCTCGCCCCGCGGCGCCCGCCCGCTCCGCCGGGCCATGCGGTAGCGGCTGCGGCGAGCCGGGCTCTCGGCGGCCATGGAGCGGCTCCCCGGCGGCCGCCGGCCCCGGCTCGTGTCCTCGCTGGGGCTGGGGCGGCGCTCCTGGGAGGTCACCTTAGACGAGGAGCGGGGGCGGCTGGCCTGGAGCGACCCCCGGCCGCCGCGGCGCGCCGGCGGTGAGTGACGGGGCGGGCGGGGGCCGGGGCGCACCTGCCGCGGCCTGAGGCGGGCCGGGGCCGCCCGACAGGCGCCTGCCCTCGGCGGCGGGGGAAGGGCGGCCTGCGGCTCGGGGCTCCCTGAGCATCCGGAGCGCTCTGTCGGAGAGAGCGCTTCCTGCCCGCGCGGCGCCTCCAGGGCGCAGAGTCCGGCGGCGGAGGCGGCCCGGTGCCGGAGCGGGGAGCTCAGGCGGGACAGTCCGCGGCAGCAGCGGCTGTGCCTCCCGGAACAAAGCCCAGAACTCTGGCTGAGCCGCAGCCCCTAGACGGGGCACCGGGGGACGCCTGGCCCCGCAGCTGCCCGGAGAAACACAGATTTGTTCAGCTGAACCCCATTGTTCCTTGGTGCCGCCAGCACCGAGCAGCATGTCGTTTGTAATGGATCTAAAGTAATCGTAGCAGTACATAGGAGACTTCCAAAACCTTCAAAGCAGTTTTGTTTTTTTTAGCTACAGCAGGACTTGTGGTTAAAAACACTTTCATACCGAGGCAGTGTCTCAAACAATGACAACTTTTTTTAGGTTTGGAGGTTTTTTTGAGCTTTTTTAAAAACCCGTAGCTTAGTGGAAATTTTACAAATAAGGTTTAACTTTTGAGATTTAGTGGTTTGTAAATATTTTATATAGGCTACTAGTTTGCAATACGGCAACAAATATTTCTGTAGTTCCTCTTTTGTGCAGTTAACACAGTATGGATGTACAAAACTGCTGGTCTGAGAAGTCACTAATGAAAATACCTGAAAAAACGCAGATTAACTCCTGAGAATGTTTGTGTATCAAACTTTTACTGTACTTTTAAGAGGCGTTTTTTCAGGGTCTTTGACCTTGGAGGTTTTATATAGTAATTATTTCTATTGTTAATGTAGCCAAACTAACATGCTGTGTGAACATTTGAATATGTGTAATGTCCTTTATTTTCTACAGCAGCTGGAAACTGCTGTCATCCCCATTTTAGAGGTTGCAGGATCTGAGACATTGAGAAGCTAATAATAGAAAGGCTGACTAGAAGTTTTATCTGAGAAAGGTTTGCACATAGATGTTTTCAGGCAAGTCCCCAAACTTAAATAGTTCTTCCATTCTTACCATGTATCTTTGTTAAATATTTTTCAGATTTTATCAAAATATCTTATTGGCCTGAGGCTTTTCTCAAGAAGGTGAGGGAAAAAGGAGGAAGATAACCAAATCTCAGTTATGTAAACTGTAACACCAAATTCTTACAATTCTTGAGTTATGTTTTAAGTACAAAACCCTTCCTATTAGTAATGTAAAAATGTTATCCTTCCCTTGCTATCATGCAAGCAGTTTGACATAATCTAGTGTTTATCAACAATACCAATGAAAAAAATAATAAAAAAATCCTGAACTTTTCTCAATTAAAGGAGCTTAAGATTTTAAGGACAAATTGATTCTTTAATTCTGCCAAGCTTAATAGATTGTTATGAAAAGTAGTCTGTATACTTTTCAAAGTGCAATAAAGGTAGATAAAGGTACCTGGATCTGAAATTTAAAACAGAAAGTTTCAAGACCTTTTGAGGTAATTGCTCCCACTAGGTAAAGTAGCTCCTATTTTGGAGATAATTTGGCTGAATTGCCTAAAATCCTTCTAAAAATGCCTTTGCAATGTCACTAGGAGACTGATTTGTAGGCTAGAGCAAGTTCAAGGGGAATGCCGCGATGATGAGTTCCTTGAAGTGTCACAGATTCACACTGGCTCTCTCATGAGCACTCTAAAGTTTACAGCTCCTTGAGTTGTGAATTTTTACTACTTCTTAATTTGTAAGTTTTCTTGACTTGATCCTGGTAGACCAAATGGTGTGTGAACCTGCCTTGAAGCGTTCCAAATGTTAGAATTCTGGGAAGGAGAGTGGGACACAGTAGATTAGAGTCCATATGAGGCAGTTTCTGAAGTAATACCCAGCTGGAGATGCCTCAAGAGTGCAGCCACTGTCTTGTAGCACAGCTGTTTGCAAGATTGTGGAAAGCATGACGTGAAATCACAAGAGAAAAGAAAAGAAACAGAAATGTTCTGGAGGCACAGGTATAATTTAAGTAGGGATCAATACAATAGATGATGTACCTTCTCTTCTTAACACCCTCATTAATTCATGTGTTCCTTGCACTCAGACTTTAATATCATCACAGTTTTGTATTATTGCTGCCCTGTTGTCTCCAAGCTCTTTTTGAAACCTGTGATGATTCATGGCGTTCTCTACAATTATTTTGGAAATATGAGCAGCGTACATGACAATATATAAATAAACTTAATAATATGGAAGATGGTTAGTTAGAAGCATATAATTTCAGAAGAGTTGCTTGACCAAGATTAGTATCTTTCTACCATTTAGCCTTTGACTACATGACTACATTGTGTCTAAATACAGACTAAATTATGCAGTATAAAAGTGCAATATTTCTTGTTTAGTAGGTAGCTATTACAGTGAAGCAGTTGTCTTTAAACTGTAAAAACTCAGGGCTACTTATTTTCAGAGCATTTATTACTGTCTTGAATATAGGAATATAAATAAAAACTGTTTGGAATATGTTTTTCTAAGGTTTTCAGACTTTGAACAGAACTAGAGCTATAGCTAGATGTATTGTAGAAGCATATAAATGTTTACCTTTCCCTGTTGGGTCCAAAATCAGGAACAGATAGGAAGCAACATGAACTTTGTCCTGTTGTTCAGGAAAATAGTTTTAGAGAGTATGGGGAGATTCTTCTGTTTTCTCATCTCTGTACAGTGATATTTATATACATATATATATGTGTGTGTGTATGTATTTAAGCCCCATTCTGTCAAAATGCAGAAGAATTAATTCAGGAGAATTATTTTTAGTGCTATCATTTGGAAGATACCAACAATAACAAAACCATCAAATGTTTGTTCAAGTCATGGTATATTTTTAAATGCTGAAATACAATTTATTTACTGTTTATTTATTACTGTTAGACTTTGTTTAACAGCATCATAGTTTGAAGTTCTCTTCAGTTTAATCAGGTTCCTGTTTCCTGTTCTTTGATGGTTAGATGTTAGAATGTTTGAATTTATATGGGGAAATTTTACCCATAAATTTTTCATGTGTTTTTCTGTTACTCTCAGCTATGCATTTTTTTTTCCTAGGGATGCCTTCATCTTCAAATTTTCTGATGAACATTACATTTCAACTTGGAACATTTCTCCATGAGATTTAGTAATGCAAAGCTGGTCAGCTAAATTGTTTTATTATTTCCCTCATGATGATGGCACAGTCAGGTTTTTCTCAAGTAACATGTGATAAAACTTCTGGTACCAAATTCATATATATTTAGAGGTATTTCAGAAGCATTAGGCAAGGTTTTATTGTGCCTGGTAATAAAGCATTGAAAATGGCAGAATGAGATTCTCCTGTCATTTTTTTAGGATTTCTTTTCTTCTAAAGAACATGAAGGGGATGACCAACCTAGACCCTGAACTCTGTGTTCCCTTACAGTGTGCACTTCATTTTAGCCTTTGTATTTCAGAATTCTCTTCCATGTGTCTTTTCCAAAACAACTGCCTGAGGAATCCTCAGTACTAGTGTTCACAATGCTGACATCATTCTGGTAGATTCTAAAGAAAGCTCGGTTTGATAAAAAGGGTACTTAGCTGGGCAACAAGTCTGTCCAGCATCTGGTGCTCCCAGAGTGCTGGCATATCCTTAGTCAAGGTCTTTTGTCATCAGTCGTTCCCATCTGGCAGTGGGTGTGTGCAGAAATGTGAACCACGTTTCTCTGTAGGCAATGCCACAACTACATAACACAGGTAGGATGTGGGGAATAATTGCTCCAGCAGGCATTGCTTCTGTGGAATGTGTTGTCTTCTGGAAGATATTCAAATGGAGATGCACACTACATTAAACGATACATGTTTTTAGCATACCTCTTTTGCTGGGCTGTTTTCTCCCCTGAAGGTGAATAAGTGTATCTTGCTCCCTGCTTTATCATTTAAATATTCATAGTTGAGCAGAAAAGATTTTATTTGGAAATGTGCAAGAAACAATGGGAAGACATTTAATAATATGATTTAAATATTCAAGTTGATCCAAGTTGAAATTGCTGTGCTTTGATTCAGATTCATGTGATTTAAAGTAGCTGTGTGATGGTAGTGGAGTCTGCTCTGTTGGTTTACAAAGCACTTGAAGATTTACTTTAAAATAAAAGAAGCCAGTTTTCTTATACATGGTTGTACATGGTGAAATCATGGTCTTTGGGTGTTTCTGTGATTCCTCCACAGTTTTGATTTAGGATGTGAATTGTTGGTAATTCTGCTCTAGATCCTTCCTTCTCTTACTCTAGTGTTTATTAAACATGTCTTTCTGTAGTGCATGATTGGTATAATACCATGTACCTTCTGATAGAAAGTATTTCTGTTCTCTTGCTTTTAGGTGAAGGCAAATCTTAAACCTGAAAGTTTGATCCTTCATGTGGGATCTAACATCAAACTAGTTTACAAAGTGACTGAAAATACACTTTTTCTTTAAACCCATATCCCAGCTTTTTACTTGTTCATATTTTTAATTCATGAGAAAATGCTAATAGTTTAAATTAATTCTACATGCCACTGTGTCTGTGGGCCTCAGCTGAATTTGAAGAATAAACCAAATGCTATGATCAGCAATGTTTTTGTGCTTGTGTCTAGGTTGCTTTGAGCTACCACATTTGTGAGGGGGAAGTTTGGTCTGTAAGATGTGATGAATGAACAAGTCTTGACTGGAGTTCTGAGTGAGTGCTCATAAACTCAGGAAGTGTTCTGTGGGAGTGGCAGACACCAATCACACCCCAAAAATCTTTTCTTAACACAGAAAAGCAGCTTCCCACCTGCTGGCTGCATTTTTCCCAGAGAAAGCCCACTGTTTATGTGCTTTACCTTGGTTTTGTTTCTGTGGGGTTTTTTCCACCCTCTTGTTTAATGTGGGAAAAGTAGTGTGCCCCTAATCAGTTTTTTGCTGATTTATCAGTTTGCTTTTAGGAAGAATGTTAAGATTAAGAGCACTGTGACCCAGAATGAGTAATGACTGGCACAGCCAGAATGCTGGGAAGACTGTCACCTGTTCACTGTGTGTTTGGTTTGGCTTTTTAACTTTTTACTCCTTTTTTGCCATGCCCTTTCATCCACCTTCCCTGGATGGTCAGCTCTTTGTCTATAATACGTTAGCCAGTGACCATGGTGAAAGTTTTGTCTAGAAGCTATTTGGGTGAATAAATTGGACTGAGCCAAGTAAAGTACAGTAATTTCATGACGATAAGGCGCACCCTTTTGACTAAAACTTTGATCAAAACCCGGAAGTGCGCCTTATAATCCGGTGCACCTTATATATGGACAGAGTTCGGAAATTTGCCGACCCGGAAGTGCGAGCTGCGGCAGCCGGTGCTGGGTGCAGGAATGCTGGGGCCCACAGCACGGGGAGGGCGCCTGGGGCTGCGTTTGAAGGCTGCGCCGATCCGTGAAAAACGTTTGCAAATTGAGCACCCGCCAGTAAACCCCGTGATCCCGTTATTAATTCGTTACTTTGTTGTGTGCGGATCCTCGCTGCCAAAAAAAGTGCGCCTTATAGTCCGGTGCGCCTTATATATGGACAAAGTTCGGAAAGTTGCTGACAACACAGAAGTGCGCCTTATAATCCGGTGCACCTCATAGCAGTGAAATTACTGTACTTTGATATTGTCTGATCCCATATTTCATCCTCTTTTCCTTGATCTTGTAGTACTGGTGTAAGCAACTTTTTTTGTGTGTTTTGTTCATGTATCAATAAGGTTTTCCATGTTTTGGGAGAAACACATAAAGGTGAAGGTCTTTGAGTGAGCAGCTTTATGCTGTGTCAGTGAAATAAACTCATGCTACTTGATAACAAGGTAAATGCTACAATAACAAGTGTAGGAAGGATTATAATTAGTACCCATGTGAACCTTCAAGAGAGGATGGATTAGTACTGGTTTTTTGGGGCAGGTTTTGGTGACTAAATGACAGGAACAGAACTGTTGAGCTCATGCTCTGCTTCACGTTGAAAGCTTCTTTCTTCCGGGGAAAAGAGGGAGGGTGGGACTAAGTACTGGGTTTGCAATGTGATTAAACAATATTCTGTGTATAGCACTAAGTCAAATAAAAATAGAGATATTTGAACTGATAGAAATTCTTGAGTTCTATTCAAGCACACTAGAATTAGTTGTTGTAAGTGGTAGGGAATGTTCTGAATAGCAGATGTTATTTGAGACAGCTTTGCATCTTCCTGGCCCTCTGCAGTTACTGGGTTCAGTAGTGTGTGATTTTGACTGCCTTAAGATTAGAGTATGCTGTTAGGACAGTGGGGTTGCTTGATGCTTTTATGGTGCTAAGTAGCACTGAGGGGTATGATTGGCAGAGCTGGTGTTCCGAGAACAAAAACTCCTCAGACTTTCACCAAAGCCAAAGATTTATAGATGGAAGGTGGAATCTTGTCTTCACTTCTGTTCCTTCGGTGTTTTCCCCCTCAATTTTTCAGGAATCTGTTTTTTCAGATTTATAACTCTGGTGCCATAAGAAAAATAAATACAAATAAAACAAAAATATTTACTTTTTACTTTTTTTGTCTTGTCTGTGAAGAGATTTGCTGGAAAATCAAAACAGTCATGCAACTGTCAGAGGGGGAACACACAATTAGGAGAGCTTATAAGTGGTTTCAAGGTTACTAGAAGCTGTGAAATATGTGCTGAAGTATATAATCCAAAGAAATGCTTTCAGTGATACAGATTTGGAAGTACTTTAAAATGTTTTTGCTATCTGTACAGTTGGACAGCTTTATTATATGAAAAATGCCTAATAAGAGTATTGCTTCAGTTGCTGCTCCCAGCATGCATGCTAATAAGTATGTACTATGTACAACTACTTCCAAAAATGTTATTTAGAGCTCTGCCATTTGATTTTTGACCTAAATGTAGTTTCTACATTTTATAGCAAATCTTTGAGCAGTAACAAAATAAATTACCATTTAAGTGCAATCTTCATAGATGCAACCAGCTTTCTTTCATATTTTGACATGTGGGCTGGTGGCACAGCCAGTTGAAAAATAAGTAAAGGCAATTTTGGAAAAGAAAGATTAAAGAATGTTCTTCCTTTCCTTTATTGTTCCATCTCTGTTCGGTATTCCTTTTTCCTTGGATAAATGTATAGGTTAATGTATTGAGATACCTTAGCAGATCTTGCTTTTGTTAGGAAGACCAAATAATTGTTGCTGTCCAGTACTAGATATAGTCTTACATGTGCATACCATACATCTCAGACTTTATCTCTGCTTGGATCTTTATAAAAACATTATGTGACTGCTGCACATCCCTGTGTGCCTTAAATATAGTAAATACAATTTTGATAAGCTGAAATGTGTTTTTAAGTTGAAAAATTCAAATACAGCCAGATTCCTAAAGGCTATGTTTCTTTTGAGTCATGCTAAAAAATTCAGGGAAGATAAAATCATTAAATGAGTATAAATCATGTCAAATACCAAAAGAGTGAGTAGTCCACAAATTGTCAATACATGTGATGATATGTAAAGGCTCTTTTGACTCAATCAATTAAATAGGATGGAAAAAAAATAATACATGTGAATTAGTGGCAAATGAATTGCAGTTGTGACTGTGAAGAGCTCAGGAAAACTTTTCTCTCATTTTACTCCTCTCAACTACTAGTTTACCACTGCAAAGTAGTGAGGAAAAGGAAATGTAGTATAAACCCCCGTAACAATGATATTGTCTGTATTTTATGTGTCGAATATCTCAATATCTTGATATCACTCACTTTGTATATGTGAGAAGCCAGTATATTATAATTCTTATTACAGAAGAGATTATTTACATAAGACTGTATTATAACAATATTAAATCTTTTATACATTGTATGTGTACTGAGAGCACTTGCATGTATATAAATGCAAAGCATGCATTTTAAATTTCATGTTTTTTAGGTGAAGTAACAACAGAGCAATGTTGAAATCAGTAATTAAAATGAGACAAAAGTCTTCAATTTGACAGGAGTTAAGACGTCTGAGATGATGTTTGGGAACTATAAGAAAAGAGAATGAGGTTGGAGGAAATTATTTCATGGTCTGAGAACAAGAGGCCTTTAATTCTGAAAAGCAGTAGTTTTGAAGTTGATATGAGGAGAATATTTACAGTCCATCAACATAACATCTAGAGTTGTCTTCTTAAGTGATACTAAACTTTAAAAGCTTAGTGGGATTTAAAGTCTTAATTGATGTGAATGCCCTTCTTTCATAAGCCAGCTACTTACTTGAGAATAACAAATAGCCTCTGTAGTTTGTGCACTAGATTTAGTTGCACGTTCTTTGCAATGGCTTGTGCTATTCACTGTCAAGTATCTGGGCTAAGCCTCATAGAAGGGGCAGTTTAATTGCTCTGAAATCAATGTTGCTGGATTTTGGCTTCATGCAAAAATAGTTTTATACATGAAATACCTGATTTTCTGAGAAATCATAGACATTTCAAATACTGTTCTGGGTAATCTTAGCTGGTTATGGATTATGAGCTTTGACTAAAGACAAAAGAAAATTGAAAATATTCAGAAAACTTCTAGTTATGCCCTTCATTGCGTTTATTGAGCAACTGCTCTAATCATATGTCTGTATCATGTTAGACATAGAAATAATCAGGTGATGTTTGAAGATTCTAATATGTAAGATCTTGTGTTCATACAGAAAGCTGTTTCGTACCAATCTCTGAAATCATTGCTGTAGAAGAAAGGGAGTTTAACAAGAAGCAACGTAACATTGGCAGATGGCAGAAAATGGCAAAGCTACATGCTTTCACAGGTAAGGCAAATAACACTTCTGGATGCTTGTGCTTGTTGTTCTGTTCAAGGTAGCTTAAGGCAGGCTCAAAAGGAATGGTCAGAGTTTGGTTTTTTAAAAACAGCAATGTGTTCTCTAAAGTCCGCCCCCAAAAAAAAACCATCCAAAAAAACCACCAAAAACCAGAAAAAAACAACAAAAACAACAGCCAAAAAAACTAAACAAAAAACAAACAAAAAAGACCCCTTCAAAAAAAACCCAAAAAAACTCAAAAACCCACCAAAATCCCAAACTGAAATAAACCCAAGCAAAAGTCTCACAAAAACAAAACAATAGCTTTCTACTTCTTAACGAGAAAATTGAGTGAGGGTGAAAGAATCAATCCTGTATGTTTGGGGTTTTTTAATTACCCCTAACCATCAGGGTGTATGTATTAGAGTTTCTTTGTATTATTGGCTGCATTCTTAAAACAAAGTGCCAGAAATAAGTATCTGGCTTGGGAAAAGAGTGCTAAAAAGATGTCATGCCAAAATTTTATGTTGTGGAGTATTTTCCTCACCTTTAGTCCTCCAGTAAGAATGTTCAGAGCTACTGTATGTGAAGTGTAAGTGTAAGGTCTTAATGCACCAGAAAAAAATCTTTCCTCAAAATTCAGCTTTATAGAATGAAACTCACTCTATTGATTACATGAGAATTGATATCAGTGTGGTTTATCTTCTTAAGCTTGTGTCTTTTTATGTAGATATTGCAGACTTTAATAGAGATAATACATAACTCAGTGAACTTCTGAACAAGTATGTCTATAAGTTGATGAGAAATGACTTCTTTAAAAAGTCTTTGTTTAAGTGTCTGCTTGTAGTGAGTGTTTTCGTTTATGTTTTCATTTGGCTTTTACAAATGTGTGCTGGTCATGCTCTGAATGCTTCTGTCATTGGTGGGAGTGCATAGTGGAGGTTAACTACAGATCAGTGATTTGGAGAGCTTTCTGAAGCGCGGTTTTCATTTTGCAGAAGCATCTCATCATGTTTTTGTTTTGTTGTTGGTTTTTATTTTCAATTTAAATAGTGTATTATGTGAAGAGAGGCCGGAATCACCGCTGGCGGTGCAGTGATGTGACGTTTTGGTGTGTTGATGAGCACTTATGCAATCAGTGGACACAGGCGCTGAAGGAATTACTTGAAATGCAGAGTAAGTTTGAATAAACTATGAACATTTTGTAAGCTTGTATATCAATCAGTGTTATTTTGATATATCTGCTTTTTTGAACTCTTAAGAGCAGCTTATTGAGGGAGCTAATTGAGGGAGCCAAGAGTTGAAGTGTTTCTTTATCACCACTTCATCTTGCATATTCACTGAGTTGTACTGAGTGCTTTAATCAGTCAGGACTGTTGGTGTCATGTAATTTTGCTCAGAAATAAATTATTTTCATAAAATAGAGACACATTGGAAGCTTAGCAGAGGCTTTAAATCACTGTAACTTTGGAAGAAGTAATGGACAGATGTAAGCTCAGGGATTTAAGTACTCTAGAGATTTGAGGTCAAGGAAGATCTATGGGTGTGTTTCACCTTTGCAGACTCTGTCATCAACAAAACGTGTCTTATGTAGTAAGAGTTCCCATTAATCATTTCTGAGACTCTTGGACATCTACTTCAGGGGAGGTTAAAAGTAATTTTGAACGAGTTATTCCTGAAAGAGATACCTTGACAGATGTCAGGAAGCAGCAGGAGCAGAGCAGCTCCACGACAGGAAGGCAGTCAAGAGTGACCATAGCAGAAGCAGTGCTCTTGCTGAGCAGGTCACTGCATGTGAGAAGGGTGTGCAGAGCAGGGATGGGGATAGAAACAGGTCCAGTTTGCAGCCCAGGGCAGATAAAGTCATTGAGTCCATCCAGGGAGGCTGGAGTGGAGCAGCTAGAGCTGGAGACAGGACCAGGGATGGGCTCCCTAGAGTGTGGGGCTGAGGCCCATCTGACATACAGAGCTGGAGAAGGAATTGGATAATGGGACTCGAGCAAGTACTAAAGGCTTACAGAATAAAAATGAGTATTTAATAAAAACTGCTCTGAACAGGCAGTGGAACCATTCTGAAAGGTTTTGTTTTGCATACATTACACAAGGTACATCTGTCTTTTTCAAAAAATGGGGTTTGTGCACCTATTCAGTACACCTGTGAGAACTGTGGCCTGAGCAGTCAATTCCATTTGAATGCAATCGTTCATTTTATTGGTAACAAATTCCTTCAGGAAAGGGAATTTTTTCTCAGATAGGGTGTATAGTGCTTTGAATGTACAGCAGATTTAAATTAAACAGTCTATCTAGCTTGAGTGGATTTGTTGTAATGGTAATATCAAAGGTGTTTTTGGAGGTGGGGAGAGGTGATACTTTAGGGCAGCTAACACTGTAGGACAAGCACTTGCTGGGCAGCATGTAGTTTTGTGAGGCATTCTTATGTGGCTTGATCACAGAAAGGAAATTGATTTTAACTATGTTATTAAAGAAAGGAAGTTTAAATAAATTTATGTAAAAGTATTTTTATGTATGCTTCATTTACAAGTGGCTTTGGTATTGCTGGCCTTTTTGTCTTGCATGCCCATAATACTCATGTAATTAGAGTAACATGTAGTGGGAAGAATGACAAGTAAGAATGTGGGACAGGGAGTCAGAAGAAATTATTTTGAATTTCACCTGCTGTCTTATTAACAATTTGTTCAAAACTGTTGGTATCAGTATAATAAAGAGAGCAGGTGAAGCAGGCTTTTATAGCTCTTTGTGTAAGAGTTACAAGTCTTTTAAGCTGTATTTGCTAGATGTTAATAGTTTGAGTTTGTATGGCTTGATGGATTTTTGGTCTGTGTACAAAAGCAGTATACTGTGGTTTTCCTTACTGCAGAGTCTAGACCAAAGCAGCTGCTTGTGTATATTAATCCCTATGGAGGAAAAAGACAAGGGAAGAGGATTTATGAACAGAAAGTTGCTCCACTCTTCAATCTGGCTTCTATATCCACTGACGTTGTTAGTGAGTAATGAATACTTTAATTTCTTAATAAGCACTGTATGAACTCTTTAAAACATTCCTGAGTAGCTAAAGTTCTTTCTGTTAGTTAGCTTTTTCTTACTAAGGAAATGAAACAAATTTATACAGAATGTTTTCTAATTAAAGCATAGATAGCCAAATAAATGGCAACTTTCTATCAGTTCCTGCTTACTAAAATAAAACTTCTGGTGTTCCTGAGCTGTTTGAGCTCTTAAAAAAGATGCTGCCTTTCTTATCTTTTTCAATTTCACTGTTAAAACGAATTGATCATTTGCACAATTTTTACTGAAATATTTTTTCCATATGTACTGTGTATGTCTCCTTTAATTCTTTCCCTGGCAAAAATCTTTAGAGACACATCTTACAGACAGGCGGTTCTATAGTCACATTGGTAATAGAGTCATGGTTACTAATAGATTATTTTTTTTATAATTTATAGTAGTATACTTTAATAATAAATTTTAATGTGTTTATTTCTTCATAGTAACTGAACATGCCAACCATGCTAAGGATAACTTATTTGAAGTTAATATTTATAAATATGATGGGTAAGTAACTTTATGTACCTTTTTCTTATTATTTCTGAGCTGATATATTATGTAATGGATCTGATCTTGTCTACTTTTAAATGGTAGCCTTCATTACTAATACATTTATTGCAACAACTGGAAGTCCTGGGGCATGTTCCTTTTTGTAGATCCTCATTTAGGAGTATAAAAAGAAAACTAAACTATTTCAGTAAACTTGTTCAGCACGATATATTCAAGCATAGTATAACAATGTTAGCATGAGATTTGTGTTCAAAAGATGAATGTAGGATTAATTCTGCTCAGTTGAGCATTCTGTTATAGCTGAAAAGCTACCCAGAAATGTTTTGTGGTCTTGATATGCATGAGTTCAGAACAGTGCCCCAGTAGCATTCAGTCTGTGTGTAAGAAACATGGACTGTTCAGAAGTGTTTCAGGTAGTTCCTCTTGCTGTATATGACTGTTTTGCTTTATTTGCATTTATTCTGTCTTGAAGTTACTGCTTTAAAAGAAGACCTGACTGAATGGTGATCTTGCATTCCATTATTAAGTCTTCTGTAGAAGCAGAAAATTTTAATAAAAATGCTACTAATTTCAGTTTCCAGTTCATGACATAAAACAAGTTACTAGTCTGGAAAAACATGAAAATGTATGCAGATAAACTCTCATAACAACAGTATTTTAAAATTGCATCTTGTGCCTGTTGACAGATATGTTTAAACTGGTAAGTTGCAAAAAGAAAACACATTCAGTCTTTTCAGAGTACTTTTGCTGTAGTACTTTGCTATGTACATTATCTGTGTTGAATAAGGGCATGATGTTGGGAAATGGTGTTAGTAAGAAATTACATTCATAGTCTGAGTTTCCAGACTTTACCTGCTTTAAAATGATTTGCCTTCAAATAAACAGTTTGGTCTATACTGTGATTTTTCTTAATTTTTCGAAGTTCAAGGAAGGGAAAGATTGATCTAGAAAAACCTAATTAGTTTCTATTTTTCCTTTTCATTTAATTTGTGATTCGAAATAAGTGTGCTGATGGTTGGTAAAATTTCAATACAGAGGAGAAAGGGAGGCAAGTGAGCTCATGTCCACTCCTAGCTAATTGTTTTTTACAGCAAGTGGCAGTGGTGGTATCTGAAGTGTTTTAGGCAGATTCAAAGTCTCATATTGGAGAATTTCTTTTCCTTTGGTGGTTTTGAAATTTTTTTTGCTTGTTTGTTTGTTTTGTCTCTCTAACATGCCAAGATGAACAACAGGCCAGAGAAGTGCATCTTTTTACAATTTTTTGATTCTTTTATTCCTGGATTGGGCCTGAGTGGCAGTTTGCTTGGGATCTGCAGCCTGTCTTTCAAAGCCTGTTCAATGCTTTTTCTGTGGTCAACAGGGATGTTTGGAAGGACTTCCTGAATTAAAACTACTTTTTAAATAGCAGATTATGTGGTCATCTGAAAAATTTTAAAAATGGTTGAACCACATAAATGTGAGCTACTTCAGTTTTGACTTTCCTCACACACAGTAAGAGGTTCTTTGGATTTCTGCATCTAGTTGATGTTCAGCTGTTCCCACAGACTGGTTCTGATGTTTGGCTTTCCCTTTAATCAGCGATGAATTTCTTCATTTCATCTCCAGATTCCCTCTTTGGCAAAGCCATGCACAGAATTCTGCAGGTAGTTACAGGATTCTTAGTGATAATTGCCTTATTTCTTTTCAAATGTTTTACTTTAGACAGCTAATTTAATATCATACATGTGTTTCCTGTTTGTGCTTCCTATTTTGCCTAATAGGAATTTCTTACAGTGAATGTAGTCACTAATAGCTCAGAGATAGAACAGCTTTTCTTGAAGCACAGTTGCTTAAAATACTCATTTGGTTCCAGTGTAGCAGGGCTTTGTACATCACTGTGCAGAACAGTTAGAACATGCTGTAATAACGTGGGTGATAGCCATGTTTGGAGGAAGTGACATGTGCCACTAGGCTTACTAAAATTGTTTCTGTTGGGGTTTTTTTTCCTGCTTTTTGAGCTAGTGCACAGAATGGTTGAGATTAGAAGGGACAGTAGTTCTTTACAAACTCCCTTGACTTGTGGATTAGCTTCTTAAGTCCTCTAGCAGATGTTGCTTGCTGTTATCATCTATCTAAAAAGTGAAATGCTTGGCCTCTAGTAAAATGAAGCCTAAGAGTAAAAATCACTCCAAGATGTTTCTTTCAGACATTCTTCACCAGGGGCCCTCACATTTGCAGCAAATGTCTGACTTGTACATTGATCTGATGTTTGCTGTGAATTTAGTTGTGCTGATATTGCATATGTGAAGTTCTTTATCATGTTTACCTTTGATAAATACAGACATTGATATAACTGTCCCCTCTGAGCCTGGATGTAGTGTTTGTTATAGAAAATGGTCACAGGGCTGGAGCACCTCTCCTATGAAGACAGCTGGGAGAGCTGAGCTTGTTCAGCCTGAAGAAGGGAAGGTTCCAGGAAGACCTCAAGGGGACTTAAAAGGAGGCTGCAGAGGGACATTTTGGAAGGGCATGTAACGACAGAACAAGAGGGGATGGTTTTAAACTGAAAAAGGGAAGGTTTAGATTAGGTTTAAGCAAGAAATTCTTTGCTGTGAGAGTGGGGAGGCACGGGAATGGACTGCCAGAGAAGTCATGGGTACCCCATCCCTGGGAGTGCTAAAGGCCAGGCTGGATGGAACTTTGAGCAAACTGTTACTGGGACAACTGACCTTGAACTGACGTGGAAATTATTTTTATTTCAGCCCATTTTTTTTATGCAGAAAAAAAGATAAGGCTAAAATCGAGGAATAGTGTAGTTAAACTACTGTAAGAGGAAAAAAAAATACAAAAATGGAACACAAATATCCTTTTATTCCTTCTCAGTCTCCTGGTTCTTAACTTAGTGAGTTGGAGGGTTCATATTTTTAATACCGTCGTCACCATTCATGGAAAAAAATGACAGGTTTTTTTTTTTTCAAGCCTTCCTCTGCTGAAAATGTAATAATAACTAAATTTAAATCTGTACTTAAAAATTAGAATAATTTGTATCGTGAAATAAATGCTCATTCTGCAATGTCTGTCACTGATGGTGTGAAAAGGGTATTACTTTGAGTTGGAAATTACTGCTATAGATGACAGTACATATGTTAGGAACTGCATATGTAACTCTGGATTTCTCACATGTTCCTTTAAAAAGTGTATTTGAATTAGTTTTTATAGTTAAAGAATGTTTATGCTTTTAGAGTGCAGAGTGCATTTGATTATTGTTCACAAAATGTATGCTGCTGTAAAAGTCTGTTTGCCTCCTAGTATTTACTTGGCTGTGGACTCTCTGCTGAGCTTTAGCATATTCAGGATCTGTGCAGCTGCTGTACCAGCTCTGACCTGAATTAAATTTGTGGAACAAAGTTTTGCATCTGGTAACATGTAGAACTGTGTCTCATTATGAATGGTTATGCAGACATACATGATTTCTGTCTCTTTGATGGGATCTGAGCCTGTTCAAAAGAAGTTGCCGTGTCCACTTCCTCTGGATTGACTTGCATCTAGTGTATATTCCTATTAAATACTTACAATATACTTCTGGCTGAAGTGGCAAATATTAACTTTTCCCTTTTTAGTAAAGGTACCCTGTTTCCATTTTGTGTACTTCGAAAGCTGTATGTACAGTCCTGTTCAGTGTTTTATTTGTATAGTGAATTTCCACTACTATCTGTCTGTCTGCACACAGTAGTAGAGGATAGAGGAGGATGAAGATTTTTGCAGGTTGCATTCCCACATTTTTCCCTAATGTTACAGATGTGTCTAGGTGCATTTGCAGTTTTGTAGCTTGAAATTTTTTTCTGCTTTTTGTTAGTTGCCTAGTTGCCTGTGGGCTCCTATATCCTGTAAAAATGGAGGAAGAGAATAGAACAAGTATTTTTGGTGTGCCCAGTGCATGCCCTAAGTAGAACACTTGCCGTGTTGTTTATTGACTGTTAGTGTGCATTCTAATTTGTGTTTCCTGGCAGTGTTGTTTGTGTTGGTGGGGACGGCATGTTCAGTGAAGTGATGCATGGTCTCATTGGAAGAATGCAGAAGGACTCTGGCATAGACCAAAATAATCCCAAAGCATCGTTAGTCCAGTGCAATATAAGGATTGGCATAATTCCTGCTGGTAAGAAAGGGTTAACTTTCAGTTTAATTTATTCATTCATTCTATAATTATTTTCTTATTCATAACTTCTTGAATTTAGGCCTGAGTGTAAGATCTGTGCAATGATATTCTATTAGGACACATACCTAAAGCTTTTTGTATCCATATGAAATTATTGATCACATGCAATTTTATTTAAGAAGAATATTTTGTAAAGGAAATAGAATCTTAATGTATAACTTCAGAATTTAATTATTATTTATTTTTTTGTGGCTTACTGTGTGTCGATATGAGATAAGATGTTGACAGCAATACCCTTCCAAACACATTAAGAAGTGGAATTTACTAAACAACAATTTACCTGATAAATATTTTTCCAGTTCCAAATCCTGCGCTAACTTAGAATTATAACGAGAATTTTCCACCAGTCCAGCAAACTCAAAACAAATGCTAACATTCCTGGGCTCTCTTTTCTTCCATTTGTTCTCACAGTAAGTACTGGACACCTACACCTGAGGAACAGTTCTCATTTTCCAGACCAAGTTGCAGTTTCTGCCCCTTGTTAGAGGTGGTACACATTCACACTTCACATTGTCAGCCCCCTTTTCAGGCAGTCCTGATTGCTGTCACGTGAGAGAGCTCTTTCTTCAAATTGAGCTCTTTCTTGATATTATTACTATTATTATTATTGACCATAAAGGCATTTTTGGATCAGTCTTGCTGTTTCCAATCTGGTATCCCAGATGGGTATCCTGCCCATTTGGTCCTCAAAGATTTCTTCAAAAGCAGGTTAACAAGTTTGCTTTCTCTTACAGGGCTGAATTAACTGTTGTAACTCTTTAACAGAATCAGTAATTTTGAGGTCTCTGTAGGAATACAGATGGACAGTCCTGTATCCTTTCTATGCTGTCCACTTTTCTTGTCTGATACTTGAGCTTTGAATTAAAGAACTGGACATGAAATAGACATTGTGAGCTTCTGGTTGGAACGCAAATAAAGGCTTCTGTGAAAATGTAGCACAGGTTGTAAAAATACACCAAGTGTAATATGATGTTTGTACTCTCAAGCTATAGGTGACTAATTTTATACTCCTTACATCTTTGTGAAAAATGTATCCAGACCCAAATGATCTGAATTGTTGGCTTGCAAGAAGCTTAATCTTTTCTGCTTGCAGTATAATAAATGTTTTGTATCTAAAGGTTACAATGTGAATATCCCCTTGAGGTTTTTCACTCTTCTACTCTATTAAGTATATTCTGATTTTATTTGTTAAAGCTTTGCATTAAAGTCAGTGTGTATAATAAACTTCACAAGAATAGTGAATGAAGTAGTGTTCTCCTTCTTTTTCTTACTTGGGCAAATTTCTTGAACTAAAGGTTTTTGCTTACATGACTGGTTTCAGAAGATTTTGCCTACTGGTAATCTGTGACCATAAGAAGATACAATTGAAAAACCAGAGTCTCAATATTAAGAGCTATTTTTTGTCCTCAGCAAAGATTAACCCTGCTTTTTCAACATTTTCTTAATTTATTTTTTCCAATTGCACCCAAAAAGTATGATCTTAATTGATATTTTAATTTTGTTAACATTTATCAACTCACTTCTCTTACATATTTTAATGCTTTGTTTGTTGTGTTTTGTCCAATGCATCCTTTTGCTATTTCAGTGTATACTGTATGTTCTATTCCTGACATGAGGTACAGCATTGTAATCAGTGCTATAGTTCAAATCTTTTCTCCAAGTCATTACTCAAATCCCTCAAAAATTATTTATAATGATGTGTAAGGATGCTGCCCTTAAAGTTCCATTAATTGTTTGGAAATAGGATAATATATATATTGATCTGTTTGTATATTGTATGCTATTTAAAATGACCCATTACTGTATATATGGGGAAGTGCATATTTATTGAAAAAGGTAAAAAATCTTGACACATCTAGTCATTACAGTGACTTTAAACTGAGTATGAAATAGCAAAACCCTCCCTGAAGGCAGCAAGGTCTGGAGTTTTGTTCTGGTTTCCATTTTTCCAGCCCATGGTGAAGCTGTTCTCTATTTATCTTTGCTTGATATAATGGAGTTCTGGTCATGTATTGACCCTAACAGATTTCTCTAGTTCTGTCACTAGTTCAAGAAGTCTGTTCCAAAAATAAAAGAGTTAAATTCTTAAGAAGACCTTTTTTTTTTTCTTTTTTTTTTTTTTTTTAAAAAACTAAACTGATAGTCCTGAAATACAACAGGTCAAAAGTAATCATGAAATACTTGAAATACTAATCATTCATCTAATAAAACTTCATCCACTGTGTTCTTTCTACTTCTTTACAACCAACCTTTTTTAAAATATCCTAAGAGCTTATTAATAGATATTGAAAACAAAGATTATGTATAGTTTAGAGATGAAGATCTAAAGGTCTGTGTGTCTTCTGGTACACAGAGATGGTTTACTCAGTGATGACAGGAGCCTGGGGTAAGGTGACAGTGAATCAGTGTTTTGCCTTTTTTATCACTTACTTCCTGATATCAATTTGTGTTAAGAGAAACACGGCAGGTTGTGCTTTGTGGATGTGATTAAACAGTTTCTGTATTCAAACAAACGCTAAATTCAGCAGATAGTCTTTGCACAGAGACTGACAATTTAATTGTACAAAGGTTCAAAATTACAAATGAGATTTAATGCTAAACGCTCATCTGTAAGACTTATCACTGGGTTTGAGTGATATTATTTCATCGCAGAATTGCATTGTACAGACTGGTTTTTTTAAATGTTGAATACTATTTGTAAATCATGATTCTAACTTTCTGGAGCAAGTCCCTACTTTACTCCTTGTTTCTTTTTTCACAACTATAAGGCACACTGGACTATAAGGCGCACTTTATTTTGCAGCGAGGATCTGTGTGCAACAAAGTAACGAAATAGTAACGGAGTGGCACGATCGTGGGGTTTACTGGCAGGTGCTCAATTTGCAAACATTTTTTTCATGGATCGCACAGCCTTTAAACGCAGCCTCAGGAGCCCTCCCCGTACCGTGGGCCCCGGCACTCCCGCCCGGCTCCAGCACCGGTTGGTGTGGCTCGGTTCACGGCTGCTGCAGCGCGGCTCGCACTTCTGGGTTGGCAAATCTCCAAACTTTGTCCATATATAAGGCGCACTGGATTATACGGTGCACTTCCGGGTTTCGATCAAAAGAGTGTGCCTTATAGTCGTGAAATTACTGTATTCTTATACATTATGGAACATTTGTATGAAATAACTTGTGGCTTTGTTGACGTGGATAAAAGACTTCTACTCAAATGTGTAGCCTCCGATCCTTTCTAGCCTGGCTGTTAGGACCGGAGACTGCACTTAATTCAGCAGTTTTATGCAGGAAACCAATCTGACCCGAATGTTCAGGAGCTAAAAAATTAATACTAGAAAACAACGAACAGTAAGCTGAACAGTTTGTACTGAATGAACCAGGAAAGATGGTACAGCAAGACTAATTCCATCCACAAGGGCAAATGGACAAAATGCAGGTGTTAGGGCATGTCAGGGGTATTTATAAACTTGGAGGAGGAGAGGAATTAGGGTGGAGTTTAGGGAGGAGATCCAATAAAGAAAGGCAATTAGGAATATTAAAATTATTGCAGCAAAAAGGAAGCAATGATAACAAGGGAAGCAGAGAACTTTCTGGCAATGATTGGCATACTAGAACTGGAGGATTCTGGAGGTGATTTTTTTACTCACCACTATTGCAAAGGTTTTCCCATGGCCCTAAGGTGAGATCATCTGCACTTATATTGGCCCTGACTGCACCACAAATGGCAGTTTTAACTTCTGGATTTCTGTTAGTTGCAGCCATTCTTTGAAGCTGCCAGTGGAAATTGTTTACTGTTGTAAACTGATTTGCTGTTAAGAGCACTGAGAGGCTGCAGTGCGTCTCTGAGACATTCTGGTTAGTTATTTCATCCTCTCAGCCCTAAAAAGCTAGTTATTTCTTACTAGCCTTCAAAGCACCTTCAGCCATGTGGTCTGACTGCATTCAGACTAGTAATATGTCTCCATAGAACTTAAAAACAGAGAATCATTCCTGATGCAGCCTGGACACTGAGGTTTCATCTGCATGTTTTAGTATTAAAATTGAACCCTCTGGAGTAAGCCAAAGTAATTTGCTCTTCTTATTACACTTGACATAGAATAGGAAGACAAAGCTGTCAACTGCTGTTCTTTTTCAGTTTAAAAGAACTTGTAGATTAAATACTCTTAATGATCTTAGCAGATAGGAAAAAGACCCCACTTCACTCTGTGTTGTACTGTGTTATACTGCCTTCATTGCAAAAACCACTGCAACACCTCCCGTGGGGGAAAATGTAAGCACATGGGACTATTGAGTAAAGTATAGACACAAAGTTAATAACTATAGTGATTTTAGGCTTCTAGTGTATCAAAATCGCTCTGTGTTCTGGTGGTCAGCTCTAATGCTTATGATTGAAGGATGCAGTATGATTATAATTAGACTGTTCATGTCTCACCGTAGAAGTTAAAGACAGTACAGACTTCCTGTATGAATGTAATACAGGAGAAAGGTGGAGGATTCATTCACAAACTTAAAGAATAGATTCAAATCAAGTGAAGTGTGGCTGGACTCATACTGCTGTCAGAGTGCAAAAATTATCTTTAAAATGTGTTAAAGCATTGCTTTAAAAGCTATATTTCTTATTTAATTACTCCAGGTAATCTGTTCTCAGCCTTCTCAGCTACAATGCTTGTAATATTTAATGATCTTTGCCATTTAGTTAGCATCTCATTTCAAAGTTCAGTATATCCACTTTGAAATCGGAAGTGCATGTTTTATGTTCCTCCTTCAGTATTTTAAATCCATTAAACTTCTTGAAATTACCATCTTAGGGCTAAATACCACATTTAATATAGTGGGCCTGCCATGGAGGCTAGTAAGTAATATTACTTATTCCTGTGATGTTAATCTCATCTCTAAAAGCTGACATTATTAGATTAATCCATTTTTGTTGTCCTGTATTACTGAATTTACGCTGAAGTAATTATCGACCCAAAAAATCCTACAGCAAAGTCTTTCTGGATCATTTCTCTTTAAGCCAGACTTGTTCTGCAGATGTTAAACTTGGCTTCTTGGTTTCTGTATGCAGAAAGGAAGATGTATAAAACTTTGAGTAGGTACATGAGTGTAAGCCTATATCCTGCATCTCTCCCTGTAGCAGTAGCTTCTCCCTTACTTTGTGCCAGCTCCTTCTTATTTAAAAATCACTTCTCAGTGAAGTAGTTCTGAAGGCTTTTTCAAAATATTATATACTGTTTGATCCAAAAGCATACAGTTACTCTGTCATTAGGGCAGTTTACCTGACATTTTGTCTGTGCGATGATTGTGTGGATTATGGATTCACAAAAACTTTGCACAAATATGAGATCCCACTGAAGCTGCTATTCTGTTTTTACTGCAAATACTGTTCTTACAGTAATTTGTCTGAGGATTCTGTGGGTGCTGTGGGAGCACCTGCCTCTGTCAGGCATATCTCACGTAGAGCATTGCTCATGAGCTCTGAATGTATTTCTATTTCTTTACTAAATTCACTGTTGTCCATACAATCAACATCTAGCTGACTTGCTCCTGTCACCTGCTTAGTTTAGTACTTCAGTTGTTTGTAATTTGTTTAGTTTTCCATTAATGAAATCACAAAAATAAATATTTGTAGCCTGTACCATGTGTGTTTTGGTTTAAGAAACCTTAATTGTAAATTAGTAGTCTAATCATGATTCAGATTATTAAGTCTTTTACTGTCTGTGGTTGATCCACCAATCAATGGCATGAACTCTTCCATGCAACCAGCAAATTACCAATTTTGCTTAACCACTTTGGTGGTTCTATTACCAATTCAAACTTGTGGTGTCTGAGTGTACCTGTCTGCATGACTTGTCTACTCACAAATATCTAGCAATGCTCACATTCTGTGTATTGCAGTCCCTCACTTTGCTGTCTTTAATATTGCTTCAGCAGAACTTAGTTATGCAGGGCACATGCTCTTTCATACTTTAATAAATATCTTGATCATTCTTCTTTGTGATTGAATAATTAGAAAAAAAAATTTCCTTAATTTTTATACCATTAAATGTATTTATATAAAATACTGCGTTTTTCATACTTGGGGAGGAAAAGAGCGCAGAAGAACTTACCTGTATGACAACTGTGTGGATGTATGATACGTTCTAGTAAAAAACAGACTTCAGGGAAAAGTTTCAAAGTAATTATAACTGCTTTAACAAAGACAAGTTGTTGTGCCCTCTACATATTTCATGCTTTGAGTGAGTTCTTAATATCAGAATATCTAGGATGAAAGCTTTCTTTAGCTGGGAGAATTCAGGCATTCAGCATCTATTACGGTAGATGGTGTGGTGCCACCATCAGTGAAATGTCCTGGTCCTATGCAAGGTGCCTGTAGTACTAGAGTAGGAGTTGGAGCACAAGCAGAGTAATCTGCAGCACTGGTTGGTGGCATTTTAGGTAAAGGAATTAATAGCAAACCAGTGCAGTAATTAGTTTCTATATTGAATATGTTTCTGTCTTTTAAGTGAATTAGGACCCAGTTAGCAAGCAGTCCAACTACTGTCTTCACATTTGCATATAGTTCTCTGCAACACATAAAAACCTCCTTTATGTTTCTTCACCCAGGCTCTTGCCCTGAAAAACCCCCAAACAAAATCAGGCAGAATATGTGTATAATTTTTCTATTGGTTTAGCTAGCGTGTACAACAGCCACCACTTAACATTAGTCAAGAGTCATGCTCTATGGGAAGCTTCTTGCCTGAACTGTGTGTTCTGACAATCATGGAATATTATTTAGCTATATTTACATTCTGATCCTGCTTTTCATATTAAAATTGTACTGATGAAATAGCCCAGGTTTTGATGGGTTTGTGTGTCCATCCGTTCAGACTGCTGTTTCAGCAGTTGTGGATTCCATGTCTAGTGAAGATCCACCTAATGATCTAGAACTCTGGTTTAGTTAAGTATTCAAAAGGATTCAAACCCTTAGTCATCATGAACATTTTTACGACCTTTAAACAAGTCCAATTAGGTTCATGCTTGGTGTGGTGCTAGGGCAAGTTGCATTGTCTTTGTGTGTGTGGAATGCCACAGCAGTTACATTCATGTAAATAGTCACTGGTTTTATTGCTCCATACTGCCAGATCCAAGAGGAAAAGAAGCAACAGTGGTTTACTGCCAGTATGTTCCCCAGCCTCCCGTTTTACAATCTCAAAATTAATTTCAGACTTCAGTTTTAATTTTAGCACTTCCTTACTACTTAATGAACAGAAATGAAAATAAGAACTGATAATTGAATAAATAATTGAAATAAGTGTAATTGCCAAACAGATGAATCAGCTTTTAATTTAATATAGATCATAGGGAGATGAGCCTCTGGTGTTGAAATGTAGCTTGCACGAATTCCCCTCTTCTCCTCCCATGTGTAAGCTAAAGTGTACTTGGAAGCTCTGTTTATGTCAAGACAGATGTAATAGAGGTCATTCTAGGAGCAGAATGAATGCAAATCTGGAAAAAATGAGAAATGTTGGATAAAGTGTTAGGCTTGCACATTCAGCAGTAGAAGTTTAGGTCAGATCTCTCAGTGATTGTTTTTCTTTTCAAAAGTATTCAGAATTTTCTGTTGATAAACATAGAGACAACATGAAACCTGGCAGTAAAGCAGAGCTTCAGCTTCAGAAATCCACTTAATATTTTCTGCTCTAGAAGTTTAAATGTGACACAAGATCATTGTCTGTGTACCTTGACTGTAGTGATAGTGAGGGAAATTGGATTCCCCTGTCCTGCAGTGGCACTGTCTTGGACCTCAGCCTTGTAGTGTCTGTTTAGTCACACAGCTTCTTCTATTCTGCAGTTCTATTCTCTTTAATTGGCTCCTAGAGTTGCTGCTTGTTCACTCTGGTAGATTTCTGTGTAGTGTTTCTTTAAAAGCTTCTGTCATGCCATTCACTGGCAGGGGAAGAGGTGTCAATTTTTTGAAAAGGAAAGGATTTTCTTTGCTCCTATTCCTAGCTGCTAATGCCCTGACTATTTCCAAAGTGAAAAAGAACTACAAGTGGTTTGAAATAATGGTTGCTCATTCCTTCTTTTTTAGCTCTATTTCAATTTGATAAGGCCTCAGCAATCAAATAAACTGTATTTGAGCTGCTCTTCTGCCTAATGTATTGATAGGAAATCTGAGAACATCTATGTGGACAAAGTTTATCTTTTCAGATAGCTACCTTTGACTTTGAAGGAATTCAATTTCATGGAAGGGATGGGAGAAGCTTTAAGATAAATTCAGAGTTAGATACACTTTTGTACGTGTGGATCTGAGTTCCAAGTCCCTGCTGCAGAGTAGAAGCCAGTCCCCTAGTTAGGCTCTTTTTTTTCTGTAGGGAACAGCGAGAATTGTCCATTTCTAAACAGCATACAGGTGAAACTTAAAACCTCACCCCTTTCTTCTTGTCGGTATTTTGCATCAATACTGTAAAGGTACATCTCTATCATTTTGTTATCCGATCTAGAAACTAATTCCTGAAAGCAAGTATTTTTACTCATTTTCAAATAATAGATCAGAGCAAAAGTTTCTGATATCCTGGAATTTAGATCAGTACCACAAAAAACAGCAGACCAGTCAATTTCACTTTTTTCATGAGATCTCAATGAGCAAGAAATCTTAAACAGAGGAGAATCAATGTATGCCTGCCTCATTTGATATAGAAGTTATAATGTAATCATGAAATTTTCCATGTAAATTAACTTACTTCTCTTCACTAACTTCTACATATTTATTGCTTATATTGTGAAATTTGTGTACTTTGTATGGAGAGCAATAACTTGTTTTCATGGGGGGAGGGGTGATGTTACATTTTTAGTAATAAAAATATTAATACAATATCCCTGTATTTACTTTGTTCCATAAAATAGAAAGGAGCAAACCAAAGGAATACAATGCTTTTATTTGGAGGACACTGCCAATAATACTTGCTGTGCAAAGATACAAATTGATGCCTGTTTTTTAATTTTTCAGGATCAACAGATTGCATATGCTATTCAACTGTTGGCATTTCTGATCCAGTAACTTCAGCTCTTCATATTATTGTAGGTAGGTGGTCACATTTTGCTCTTTTGTTATGAAAATGATGGAAGTACAAAATACTGTTTTCATTTAGTTCCTTCTTTATGTCTGTGAAATATAATTTGAACATAATGGCTGAGTTAAAATACAGTTTTTTTCTGGGATTTAATCTCTGACTTGAAATACGGGAGGTTAAAAACGAATTGCTTTCACTAAAGTAATTCATTGTTTTCAAGGGATCATAATATTTCAAAAATGTTGTGCTAAAGTTTTCATGAATTCTGTCATTCCTTTGGAAATAGTAAAATGCAATAAGTAGCATCACTTGTTGGACTATATCTCTCTCTGTATATATGTATATCTGTCCTAGAGAAAGCTTTGAAAAATGCATGTACACTTGAATAATGGTATTTAGTGCTAGTTGTCCCACTGTCCTGGGCAATTGAATATTCCCTTGGCAAGTTAGAGTTCCAGTACCTCTCGGTATGATTACTGAGTATCTAACAGCTGCACTTTGCTTAGCTCTGATTAAGGCCTTTGGACTAGGATTGGAAAGATGTGGCTTTGCTATACCATAGTATTGGAGCTTATTTTAGTTATTAAGTCCTACAACCACAGAATGGGCCGTGTTGGAAGGGACCACAGTGGATCATCTGCTCCAACACCCCTGTGAAACCTCCAAATAGCAAAGAAGCAAAAAACCCCACCACTACAACTCCCACCATCACTCCAAAACTTGCGTGAGGACGACATCAGAAAAGGGATGTACTCTTTGTTCTTAGGGATTACCAGGGCTTGACTGGTGAGCCTGAGTCACCTGATCTGACTAGCTGAACCTGGTTTGAGTGGAAGATGAGATGAGAAAGCTCTAAAGGTTCCTTCCTGTTCACTTATCCTCTGATAGCATGACCCAGAGGTTTAAGTAGTACCCAGGGATGTACAGGAGATACTGCGTGGATCTGCTCAGGGAAAGTTCCTCAAGTTTATCCCCTTCTACTGCTACAGGATAAAGGACTGTAAATTCTTCATTATACATTTTCAGTCCTTTCTTCTCACTTAGTGCTTAATGCTTTTAAAGTAGAAGATTTTAATTAGTGTAAAAATTATATTTCCTTTTCTTCATTTGTAAGAAGTACATGCATAAATGCAATATGACTTTTTTTTTTTATGACTGCAGTGTTAAAGTTATTATCATGCTTGCAGCAGCAAATAAAATAAGGCTTGACAGACCTTTGCACTTCTAATCTTCCTAGGTGACTGTCAGCCTCTGGATGTCTCTTCTGTACATCACAACAACACGTTTTTGAAATACTCTGTGTCATTGCTGGGTTATGGTTTCTATGGAGATATATTAAAAGATAGTGAGAAGAAGCGTTGGATGGGTCCAATGAGATATGACTACTCAGGTAATTTTTTTAATTACTTCATTCTTTTGTCAGCATGTAAACATATTGGAGCAGTTGGTTTACTCTCTCCAAACCAACCTTTGAACCTTGCAAACGTCAGAAACAGACTGAACCTGATTTTGAACTCTTTGTAGCACCAAGTACATTGGATCACATTATATAAAGCCCTGTAACTTTGAGGTTAACATTGACAGTGGGCTCAATAAAGTTGTGTGGATATGTGCCACCTATTGAAAATGCCTAAAAAGTAGTAACTTCTCTGTCCTAATAATTTTGATCTTTTTAATCACTTTAAGAGAGATAGGCACTCGTCCGTCTTGAACATTGAATTGATTGAATAAATTGCAACTGATTAGAGAGAGATGAGTGATTTAGTCTTGTTATCTAATATTTGGATAAATCCTGTGCTAGTGGAAAGTGTCTTTTGCTATGTTTGATTTATGTTGTGTTAGGGAAAGAAGATGCATGAGGAGAGTTTTAGTGCAGACCAATTTTAAGATTTGGCAGTGATACATAGCTAAATTTTTTAGTTGGTTTTTAAAGGTGTCAAGTGAAATAATGGCACTTCTGACAAATGTTAAAACGTTGGAGTGGTGCTGTGGTATTTTCTTGTTCCTTGCAGCTGAAAACTTCATAAGAAAAAGAGTTCTGAGCTTGAGGAGGGCTACTATTGTTTTGCAGTCCTTAGAGAATAAAAGAGATGAAAAATCAAGGAAGGTATGCTGAGATGTTTGTCATGTGGATTTATAATGACTTAATGCTGCATAATGCCTTTTTATGTAGGCTTCAAGACTTTTCTTTCTCATCATTATTATGAAGGAACAATTGCTTATCAACCAGCAAAGCACACGCACGGATCTCCACGAGATAAAGAGAGCTGCAGAACGGGGTAGGTAATGCTTATCTCTTGATGTTTGATGTGAACTACTTATAAGGGCCTGCACATAAACAGAGGTCATACAACTGTTGGTTTTAATATGAAAACACTTACTCTAAAAGAGATAAGCTTGTAAAAACGATTATTGACTCATTAAAAAGAGTACCTCATTTTATCAGGTCATTAAACAAAAATCTAATAAAATTTTGTTAGCTGCTTCTCCTCTTCCCTCAGTTTTAAGTGAAGCAAAATATAACAGCACAGGACCCAGTTACAAGATGCTGAGGATACTATTCTGTGTTAGTACTAAGAAAGAAAAATCTGGATGTCTTGTAGCTTCTACAAATGGAAATAATTCAGAAATTCACAAGTGTTGATATTGTAACTGGATCTGTATTAGTAGTTGTTTTTGTGCAAAACAGCTGGTGTGGCTTGTCCTGAGGACAAGTCCTATCAGGAGTCAGCCCATTTAGCCTGTTTCTTTGTGTGCTACTATGATGCAGTATGAAATCTGTGTGATATTCTTCACGTGTTTCTTTAGTCAGGGGGCCTGCCTTAATTTCTCAGGGCTCCTTCCTTTCTCTTGGCTTTCACCTGCTTGAAGTTATGCTCTGGTATTTATTGCTCTTCTTTCTATATGGATTTAGCTATCAGAGATAAAGGACTTAGCACAGAACAAAACATCCCAGCAGGATAGAGAGGAGCCACAAACTTTGTCCAGAAAGAATCAGGCTGCTGTGGTAGTGCTGTGATACACTGCAGATCAGACTCTAGTATCAGCTGGAGCAGCTCTCCCAGCCCATCAGGTGCCCTGCTGCAGGGGAGGCTCCAGGGGGAGAGAGCTGCCCTGCAGCTCTCAGGAATGGAGTAAGGAATGCCTGGCACCTCACAGGGGATTTTTTGCTTCCTGATAACTGTTGGAAGGACAATAGGGCTGGGCACAGGAGAATCCTGGAGTGTGGTAATGAGATTGACGCAGGTGATTGACAGGCTGGCTAGAAAAACTGCTCTGCTGGTCTTGTTAGAGAAGATAAAAAGTGTGGATGTGATGGTTGAGGGCAGTTTTGGCAGTGGTGACTGTGAGATTATAGAGTTTTAATTTCTGAGAGAAGTACACAAGACAAAATGTAGAATTGCAATCCTGGACTTCAGTTTGGTTTATTTGGAGATCTTGGCAAGACCCCTTGGGAGACTGTACTGGAGTACAAAGAGGCATGGGACAGTTAGTTGGTACCTCCTCAAAGTTCATGATTAGTCCATTCTGATACTCAGAAACTTGAATAATCAGGATAGGAAAGCAATTTGCTTGAGCAGGGAACTGAGTAGTAAAGACAAGGTGAAAGTGGAATAGATAACTTTGGAAGAACACAAAAGTCATGTTTAAACATGCAGGAATGAAATTGAGAAAGCCAAAGCTCAGGCAAAGTTGAAATCAGTGAGGGATGTTGCTTCTTATGAAGGGATTATTTAAATATAATGATCATAACAAAAGGCTGAAGGACTGTGGGCTTGCTGCTTAGTGGAATGGGAACTAAGTGATAAGATATATTGAAAAGGTTGAAAAGTTACTCCTTTTTACCCCATTTTTCACTGATGTAGTTCATCCCAAGCCATACAGGTCCCCAGGCTCCTGGATGAAAGGGAAACAGTGGGTGCTACATACCTTGGCTTTAGCAAGACTTTTGGTCCTGCTTGCAGTATTCTTAAAACTAAGTTGATGTGTTATGGACTAGCTAAGTGAGTGAGAAACTGGCTGGACTGCTAGAAAAGTCATGAATGCCAAGTCTGCCTGGCAGCCAGTTACTAGTGATATCCCTTGGGAATTTTGGGCCTGATGCTGTGCAACATCCTTGTGAATGATTGGGACACTCTCAGAAAGTGTACTCTCAGCAGCTTTGTGGATGATACCAGATTGGGAGATGTGGTTTATCTTGAAAGTTTGCATTCAGAGGGATCTTCCTGGGCTGAAGCAGTGGCTGATAGGAATCTCCTGAAGTTCAGAAGACATAGATGTCCTGTACCTGTGGTGGCATTGTCCCATGCAGGAGTGTTGACTGGTCACTAACTGAATGGAAGGCAGCTCTGCAGAAAATAACTTGAGGATCCTGGTGAGCAGTGGCTGTACCTGAGTTAGCAGTATGTCTTTGCAGCAAGGAAGTCAGGAGGTCAGGAATGATTCTTCCCCTGCACTCAGCACTTGTGAAATGGACTGTCTCCAGTATGTCAGTGTCTTTCACTGTTAGAGCAGTCCAATTTTGGAACAAGGTGCCCAGAGATCTGTGGACTTTACCCTTACAGATCCTCAGAACTTGAGACACTGAACATCCTGATCCCATAGGATCAGCTTTGAGCTCTCCTGCGAGACCAGCTGTGATCACATCAGTGACCCCTTCCAACTTGTGTGATCTTGTGGCTCTCTGCTGCTGTTTCCTCTGACACTGAGTAATCTTTAGAACTGTGCTTAAATAACTGCACTGCCTGTGGGGCTGTGATGATCCATGCCCCATGAGGATTGTCAGTGCTATGGTGATTTTGTGATGAAGGAAGATCTTGTAATGACTGGCTAAAATAAAAAAGTTGTAATGAATAGTAGTGGAGGTCTTTCGGGAATTGAATGGTATTTTTGTTTTCAGATGCTACATTTGCAGGAAAAGGGAGAAACAGCTGGCAGAACAGACCAAGGAGCATGGATTAAAACATGAAGGTAATTTGTCAAAAAAAGTAAAATGTGGCTGTATTACACAAACGATTCTGTTTCAGAAGATACCAGTTCAAGTGTGCATGTATTTTGGTTTTTTCAGCACTGAGTTACCTGATAATCTATTGGTTCTTTCAGTTTACAGAAACATGTGTGTCACTGCCTCCCTGTACTCAGCACTGGTGAGGCCATGAGGCCACACACTGAATCCTATGATCAGTTTTGGCCCCTCACTTTAAGAAGGACATTGAGGTGATGAAACACGTCCAGAGAAGGGCAAGGGTCTGGAGCACAAGTCCAGTGAGGAGCAGCTGCAGGAGCTGGGGGTGTTTAGAGAGAAAAGAAGACTCAGGAGAGACCTCATCACACTCTAGAACTGCCTGAAAGGAGAGTGGAGCTTTGTGGGGTTCTCTCTCTTCTTTCAGGTTGTGAGGAAATTACCTCAGGCTGTGCCAGGGAAGGTTTAGTTTGGATATTAGGAAAAATCTCTTCACAGAAAGGATTATCAAGCATTGGAAAAGTCTGAGCATGGAAGTGGTGTCATGGAAGGGTTCAGAAGACATGGATGTGGCACTTGGGCAGATATGGTTTAGTGGTGCTAAATTGACATTTGGACTCTGATTTTAGAGGTCTTTTCCAAACAAAATGATTCTATGATACTGTGATTCTGAGTATATGAAAAACGTGTAAGGTATCTTCTCCACACAAACCTCAGAAAATTCTAATTGTATATTTCAATGTGTTTAGTTTTTTCTTTAGGAAAAATAATATTCTGTGAGCTAGGACAATGGCTTTTTGTGAGAAGGACTGAATGGATAAAATGTGAGTTGTCACAGAAGGAAGCAGTTCATTAAGATAACTTTTAGAATTAATCAGGATTTAAAGTTTGTGTTTGTTAGCACAAATGTAATCCTTCAGTGAGGTTGTGAACTTGGACAACTAGAGGCTGATCTAGTGAACTTTAATATTTCTGTACAACATCCCACCAATACTCACTATAAATAATAAAGGAGATTTCTGTCCTCTTTGTCTGGTTACGCTATCCCTATTCTCTCTTTTATCCCCATTCTGACCCCTGTGCACACTTGTGGGGTTCTTTCCTAATGGACATAACTTTTCTTTTTCTCTGGTTTAAACAACTGTTCATGAATTCTGTTCAGTCATCCCCCTAGCTGTATCTCTTTGTGTCTGGCTACTGCATCCTAATGGGAAGAGGTACTGATATTGCTACACTTGTGGCCTTGCTAGAGAAAGAGAAGTAGATTCACTTGACTTTTGCCTCCAGCTTTGGTTCATCATCTTGGATAAATCCCTCTCAAAGAGCAGGCAGGTTCCTGTGGGTGCTGCTTCCTGCCTTCACTCTGTTTTTATTTCTTCTTGTAGAGCCCAGTGCATACAATTTTAATTTTCTTGACAAACATTTGGTCCTTATGACCTAGACTATCTTACAATCACAGTTTTTTACACTGTGACTGTGTGAGGTTCTAGCATTTGTTAGCAAAAAGATCTTCATACCATGGAGATTCACTGGTAGCATAAAGATTTCTGTGCAACTTAAATTCCTGTTACACGTTTAGTGCTTTCATCCCAGCTGCTGCTTTCAGATCTTTGATACAGTCAAGAGATGTTCAAATCAGAATATTTCTTCAGTTATTTTAATCTATGCCAGATTCAGCTAAATAATTTTATAGAGTATAAATAATGCATATAAAATAATATAAATATGACTTGGTTTTTTGGTAAGAAAAAAAAATTGCCTTTTTGAGAAATTATTGTAGTTAAGAATTGCCAACTTTTTTCTTTTGTTTGTCAGGGTTTTATTTGCTTTTTTCACGTTTGTGTGTGTGGTTTGTTTTTTTTTGTTGGTTGGTTTGGTTTATAAATCTGCCTTTTTGTTACCTTTCCTGTGGCAAAAGAGCTACTAGAAAGCTGCAGGTTAGTTAGCAATCAAGGCAGTTTTAGCCAACATTGCAGATGACATTAAGCAGCTGATTATGTAGGACACTGTTTACTTTATTCCATTCTGCTTCTGGTAATTGGCTTTTTTTGCAGTCCAGTCTCTTATCTATGCAGTACTGCCGAGGAAACGATATAATCAGCTACTTTTGATTCACCATACAAAGGATTTTAAATCTCCACTTCAGTAAAGCTTTTCACTCAGCAGGGTGTCTTGGCTGACTCCTTCACTGTTCCTACTAGGTTTGTGTACAATTCAGATAAGTTTGGGAGGATGCTGGATTGGTTGTTGCTGAACATGTTTCTTTGTGCTGTGCAGGAGTCTCTGTGCCTGTGCTGAGTGAATGTTGAGTACTCGATGCTGATTTCAGCATTTTCCAGTGTGTGTACACAATAGGCCATTGCAATGGGTGCCACTTATGCACTCCTTTCTTATGACTGCCCTACTGTAGGATATTTGGAGCAAATCATTTTAGCTCTTACAGTGATACACACTACAAAATGGTTATGGAAACAGTTGTTCATTTAAAATGTGACTTTATTCTTACTTTGAACAGTGAAGGTGGTGTTGGGTAACATGCTGAGATTTATACCAGATGAAAAGCATCTATTACAGTAACATAAATAAGCATTTTACCTTAAGTAATTTGAGACTTATTTCCTACACTGAGCATACTTAAAATGTTAATATATATCTAGACACACTGATGACTAAATTACTAATGCTTCTCAGAGAAACAGAAGAAGGATTTATGAGTAAAGAGGGATGTTTCCATTTTGTTGTTGGGTATCAGAAAATGCCTGTTGTTTCCAGTTCCAGTAGTTTATGTTCTGTTCAGTTACCCTCATCTCAGAGCAGGGTCTTGTCATTTGCCTGCAGCCTGAACAGTCATTCAATAGGCTGACATTCAGGTCTGTCCTATCTCTCTTAAGATGCACATTTTGAATCTGATTTAAATTACTTTTTCAGTAATGTCAGGTTTGAAAGCAACATAAAAAGATCAGCAGTAAGGCAAGCAATACTAAAACGCACTGTGGCAAATGAAGCAAAAATGTGGAATTTAAAAGCTGTGTTTTTTTCTTGCTGTTTCTGATTTGTTTCTGAGGAAGTAGAGGGGATAGTCTAGATGGAAAAATTATAATAAAGTTTTTTTGTTTATTTAAGTTTTTGTCACATTATAGACTTACATGTTTTTTCCTGGAAAAGTATTTTTCTTGGTTCTGTTACTAGAGAATGGATAGTAAGAAGTTTCAGTGAATTCCAGGAAACAAGAGAAGTTCAAAGAGTGAAGAACAACTACAAAATACTTTGGAAACAATGCAGGTTCAAAATATCCTAGACAATTGTAATACTGATTCTCTAAAGTAAATGTCAAGTTCCTAGAACTGAGACAGTAAGGAATATCAGAATGCCATGGCATGAAATACATAGCATAAACATTGTCTGTAATCCCATCAGAAAAGCACCTTGAAAAATCACTGTGAGTTAACCAAAATGTGGGGAACTGAATCATGTTAGATGTTCAAGTCCATACCAGTTAACATTCCTCAAAATCTCTACCTTGTTTACCTAAACAAACTTAAACATTTTTTGTTCACTTCTTAATTTTATCCCTCATGGAACTTCCCACTTCAACAGGCACTCCAGTCTTAGAACAACATGTATATCCCTAGTCTATTCTGTGGAATTGTTCATTTGAAATGAGTCCACTTATAGGAGAAGAAGAGTGTTTGACTGCTTTTTGGCTTTTCCTTAATGTGATAAAGAAGACAGTTACGTGTAACCCAAAAATAAAAAAGGTGTTTTATCCATATTCAAGAAAATACAGTTTAGGCAACAATTCTGCATTGCCTGCCAATGCTGCTTTGTTCTAGAAAATTCCTCTGCTTCCTGGTAGTATCAATGCCAGCACACATTTAAACTCAGTCTAGATGTAATCTCCAACAGAGTATCAGGGTATTGAAAAGAGGCTAGGTGTTGTTTTCCAGAAATCTCTGAAGGTTTGCACACAGGAACATTTACTTGTTAATAATTCTAATCTGGGGACATCTGGGGCCAGAGTGGAAGCAGACTCATGAAATGCTGCCTGCTGGTCCTTGCTGCACCCTGAGTTGTCCCTTCCCTTTGACTTTTTAAAAACATTAAATTGCTGCATTGAGGCAGAAGAGAAATACTGCTTTAGAAACCAAATACTAAACTACAATCTTTGCATCACTGTTTAGAAATGGAATTTTAAAAAGTTAATCCCTCTGAACTCCACACTACAAACGTTGTAACTTGCCTCTCTTCCCTTCCTATGGCTTTGCAGATTTACCCAAACAACACTGATTTTGAATTTGACATGCAAGAACAGGCAAGCAGTTATGGGAGATAGTCACGGTCTGAAGGGAGAAAGCAACACTCTGTTAGTGTATGAAAAACAGGTACTTGAAAATAGGATTTTTAAATGTAGTTTATTTTAGATATTTTTTGACAGTACATGAATATGCCCAGGGCAGACTCTTAAGTTGCCATTGATTGCTTTTTAGTGTTCTTGTGAGTAGATCAAATGATTTCCTATCTCCATGTCTTTTTTGATGTGTTTCAGAAGGTGAAGAAGAATGGAAGGTTATAAAAGGGAAATTTCTAGCCATCAATGCAGTAAATATGAGCTGTGCCTGTCCACGAAGTCCAAAAGGTCTTTCACCAGCAGCTCATTTGGCAGATGGTTCAGCAGACCTCATTCTAGTTCGGAAATGCTCCAGATTTGATTTTCTAAGGTATCTTGTCAGACACACAAACCAGGACGATCAGGTGTGTATTCCTTTTGACAGTGAATTATACAGACTCCATTGAAGGTGTAAATATTGCTATTCTGGAGGACAGAAATAATATCTATAAAGGAGATTTGTTTGTTTTCTTAAAATTTATACATGATGCATGATGTATGTGTACCATAAAAAAAAACAAAAAATAGCTCAAAAAACATTTTACCAAAGTCATATCCTTGGCCATAGCATTCTAACAAAATTCCACTTTTGCCAACAGAATTCAGTTTTGTTAATGTTTTCCATGTATTTGCTGTTTGAACAATATTTAAAGTTATTTTATCACAACTGTGCCCTCATGTAGTTGTCATGAAAAACTGCTCACAGCATGAAAAACTACTCACAGCATGAATAGCTGAGGTAGATGTGATAACGAATAATAAATCACTTTTGTGAACTGTATAAAAATGTGATTTAAAGCAAAGTTACCAGAACTGCAATTTGATTGTAAACTGCAGGGTTTTAGCAGTATTTTATTACATATAAGTGACCAGCATATGAGCTTTATGCATTCAGCTTCAAAATGATTTCTTGCATGAGTTGTAGCTGTCAGGTGGGAAGATTCATCACTGCTTTGGATCGTAATATCTCTTGAAACAGAGCTAAAGCTGTGACTACTCATATTTAGTATTTGTCACAGCCTGATATTATTAACATTTCCTGGAAATCCTCTGAACAATGGGCTAATGTAATACCTAGTGCAGAAAAGCAATAACAAAACCCACATGTTTATGGTGCTGCTCTTCCTCCACTGAAGGAATTAGTATAGATTCTTTTTCCTCTTTTTCCTTTATTTCCATGTTGTGAATGTGTTCATGTTCGTCCTTCCCACTGTTCTCAATCTCCTCTGTCCTTCACTCTTTCTCACTCACTGTTCCCTTGATATTTTCAATCATTTGAAGCTATCCTTCACTACCTTTTGAATTGGCTGTAACATTTATCAAGGGACAACATTCAGCTTAGGCTTGAGACATGAGAGCTCAGGTGCTGTGTGCATAGACACAGGTGACAGTGCAGCCATGGGTACCAGTATTTGCATCTGAGCAGTTTGGACCAGCACCTTTGGGTCCAGGCGCCACTGCTTACAAGGATGGCTTCACAGTTCATTTATGCTTAAATAGTGAGGGAACTTGCAGAGGAGATTAAATGAAGGGTTGTTCATATGTCCTTAGCTCAGGTCCACCATAAAAACCCTTTTCAGGAAACCCTTCTTGAAAACTTTAGGAAATGTGAAATAAAAAAGAAGAAAAGGGTGACTGTACATCAGTACAGACTGGTTTTTGAGTAAGCTTTCTTCACATTTGCTTCCCTGCCATCCCCTTCCCACAGACCCACACAGACACTCTCCATGGGCTTTGCTAAGTGACCTGTCTGTATTTGATACAGCTTGCTGAATAGGTAACTCCAAATCTGTTAAGCTGCTTCCAGGGCAAGATGGGGACATCCTCTAATTTGTTGTCCCTTCAATTAATGATTTCTGTGTTAAAGCATTTGTTCAATATTGTAGTGTAAATCTGCAGTCTTGGTTTTAAAAGCAGTCTTCTAATTGAACCTGCTTTTTCTACCTGAATTAACTACAGTAATTTCACGATTATAAGCCACACCTTTTTCATTGAAGAATCCAGCCTACCCCAGTAGTGCAGCTAATCATCAGGTGCGGCTTATTTATGGACAAATCCCAGTGAAATGCCAACCCGGAAGTGAGAGCCGGCCAGGGAGGGCACCTGGGGCTGCCTTTAAAGGCTTCACTGGTCTATGAAAACTGTTTGCAACTTGAGCACCTGACACCAAACCTTGTACTGGTGTGATTCTGTTACTGACTCGTTACTTTGTTACACATGGATCCTCGCTTTAAAAAAAAAAATATTCGGGTGCGGCTTATATATGGACACATCCCGTGGTCTACCCGGCTACCGGGAGGTGCGGCTTATAATCAGGTGCAGCTTATAATTGTGAAATTACTGTAATAGTAAAAGAGGGAGAGAAAGAGGAAGGAGAGAACGAAGGAAGGAAGGAAGGAAGATCAGACAAGGGAGAGTGACAGAGACACACTAAGTAGAATCATACTCCCCTTCTGTGGATTTGCTTCCCTCCATCTGGTCTTGGTTGTGAGGGTGCCCTGCCAGAGAGCCTAGAGTCAGTGGATTAATTCACATTTGGGCAGGTGTTACTGGGTGCCTCTCCCAAAGGTGACACATCTGACACTGTCCCTTGCCAGACTGTGGATCTGTAGCATCATTTTGCATCGTGTGCAGTGCAGGGTTTGGGGACCCCTTTGATGGGCCATGACATCACCTCTGGTGTCCCTGCTGTGGATCCCTTGGATGTGCCTTTCTCCCTGCAGCTGGCCAGAGGCTTTTTCCCCACACACCCAGATGCTCTCCTCCTCCCCCCTGCGATGTGTGGGTCTGTTGGATTGTGGCAGCTGACAGCCCCTGGCTGTGGTCTCACCCTGGAGATGCTGGATTAACCCTCCTGTGATTGTGTTCTCCTCCCCCAGCCCAGACCTGAGTCTCTTTAACTTACGTCCATCAGCTCACAGTCCAGGGCTGGAGTCAGGCAGCAAAGTTGCGGTGGCATGGTCTTCCATGCAGCTTCTGTTATACAGTTTTTTTATAACAGGCACTCCACAGTGACTGTTGAGAAGTAAGGTTTCATTTTGGCTTTATTGTTTTTGACTTGTGCAGTTTTTCAAAAACAAGTATCACTTTATTCCTCAGGTAAGCTTCTCTAGAAAATTGGAGTGGACAGACTTTCCTTGAATACAAAATGCTGCATGTTGAGTTGCTTAACATAGCAAATGTATTTAATTATAATTGCCTGATTTGCCTTTTTTTTTTTGTAGTTTGACTTTCCATTTGTAGATGTTTATCGGGTGAAGTGTTTTCAATTTACATCAAAGCTTTCAGAAGACAATGAAAGCAATGTCATGGACATAGGAAAGAAACGTTTTGGCCAGTTCTGCAGAGATCATCCAGCCTGCTGCTGTAATATTGTTAATAGCACCTGGAATTGTGATGGAGAAACTCTGGATAGTTCAGCAATTGAAGTGAGGTAAGCTTTGAATTTTCTGTCTACATAGCAGAACACATTAAGCCTTCTCGTTGATTTTATAGATGCTGATAAAGGCATCCCAAAATGATGCCTATGCACAGCAAATTTGAGTCTTCTGGTAATAAACCAAAATATTTTTCTTACTATTTTGAATCCTTTCCAGAGAATACTGCAACCATGTATGTTGTAAATGATCACTGAGTAAGATGGATGGCCCTACCTTTGAAGTCATACTTACTTCTTAGGAACTGGAATTATGTGTTTAAAGTGCTGAAAATGAAGATGGTGTTGGAAGGATTCTTTTTAAATGTGTGGAATGCTTCATTAGTCTGAGCAATAGCTTTTCATATTTAGCTTAAGTAAGCATCTTTCTCTCACAGAAATACCGATATGTTCCATACTTTGTGGTTTTTTGCACACAGCAGATTATCTCCAGTCTTCACATATGCAGAAAGAATTTTGCAGTTGTGGAAATAATCAAATTAGAAAAGAAGTTTGTGAAATTTGAAAGGGTTTTTTTGTTTCTTTGGGGTTTTTGGCTGGTTGGTTTTTGGTTTGGATTAGATTTGGTTCCTTGTTTTGTTTGTTGTTTTTAGAGCAAAGGGAACCAATACAAGAGTCTTGCATTAAAATACAATCACTTAGCAGTCCAAAGGTGAGTTTTATGAATGCTGTATATCGTAAAAGATTGCCTCACCTAAACATCCCTAGAATTTCCTGTGTGGATAAGGGGAGTAAAGGAGGACACATGAAAGCATCCAGCCCTCTTCACAGGGGAGGATTGTATCTAAAGTGAGGGTTTCTGTAGTCAGGATTAAGAAGCTTTGTCCAACTGTTTAACATTAATGGGTTATTGGAACTGAATTATTAGGATTTAATATGTGGTACCCATTTATTTCTTACTTATTTCTGTATTTTTCAGGGTTCACTGCCAGTTAATGAAACTGTTTGCAAGAGGAATTGAGGAAAACTGTAAAGATGGAGCTGCCTACAGCCAGAGTAGCATTGAACAATTACTATAGACATTGTTCCTCCAATGGGGAGAAGAAAAAATAAAAGCTCAAGGAAATTGAGTAAATATGCATTTTAGTCAAATTGACAAGTATTTTAAACTTCTAGGTTTTTTTTTTATGGCTTCGCTATAATTTTAGACATTTTACTGTATTATGTCTTTTTTTAAAAAAAACATTATAATCATTAAAATGTATCTTGGAGCAATGTAATCTGTTATGTTAGAAAAGATGGCATTGACCTATATCTGTGTATTCATGATGACTGATAAATTCTCTGTGCTTTTCTAGACAGCTAATTTAGTAGTTGTGTTGCAATAATGTCTAAATGTTATGAAAGATTGGACTTCCCATTGGCACCAAGACATTTTCAGTGTCTGAGAAGACATTTTCTGCTGTGATTGTTACGTAGTTGTGTGTGGCTTAAATGCTGGACAACAGTGCTGTCATTAGCTTTTCTTTTGTTTTTAATTCAAATCTTTCATTTTGTAATTCTGACAATACCTTGCAACTTATCAATGCAATTCAAACACACATTCCTGGCTTTAAATAATAACAATAATAGTGTACAGATATTTGAAAAATAAAGCACAACTATATACAGGTCACACCTCATCCTATATATTCTGTCTTTGAAGGTTTCCTTGCATCATGCTTTTTGGGATTATAAAAGGTTTTATTACTGTTTGGATGATACCAAATACACACAGTACAACTGAAAAGTCTTGCAAGCAAATTGCAGGACTACTTGTATAATATCAGGAAGGCATAGGATAGGAAAACATAAATAAGTTCTCAAACACCAGCAAGTTTTAATTTTTAAAAATTTCTGATCTTAACCTATTAAAAGCTTCCCTCTTCAGTACAGAATTATTTGGACATTCTACTCCATAGGGTAAAATGTCTTTGCAAAATAAGATGTCGGAGTGTTAAGTTAAAAATCCAATTTAATGGTTGAAAATCCTTAAAATAATTTACCTAGATATGAAACAAAATAATTTGCTTTGTGAAGCCAGCTGAAGTAACTGGCATCTGACAAATCCTGAATTCACTGTGCTGATTTGTTTTTATTGCAAAAAACATTAGACTGTCATATAGAGCTATGGAGACATTATTTAAGTTGTATATAGTTTTGTGTACTGTGGCACATACATGTTTTGTGTCCAGGGCTGGGGCTAAATTTTGCTCTTCTTGTACAGACTTACTCCTGTTTGAGGACAGAAGTTAGCCCCTGTTCTATTCTCTTTTTTAAGTGTTTCTTTAAGTTTAAAGTTCTCTTTAAAACTGACTTCATCTGAGGGTGTTTTTGCATCCAAACAGCTGATGATTATTGATTCATATATATTTATTGGTACTTCTGTCATCCAGCTTGTATTTGTTTCATGTCTCTCATATATGTGGTCAGTGTGAGCGATGGTGATTGGTCATTTCATTACTGAAGCACTTAAATATTGTTATAAATGGCAGGTTATTTTTTTCTGTTGAAGTTATTTACATTCCAGTTTTGTGTATTATCAAAATTGTGTTCAATGTGTTTGCTACAAAGTATTATTCATATTGCTCTATATGACAAAAAGCACTTGCAAATTATATTTGCCTCAAGTACAATCATATAAAGTCTTGGATTTTTATTTTGTTAGCATTTCAGGAAAATACTTGAATACTTTTCCAAAACTACTGCTCTTTGCTTATCTTATTAATGCAAAGAGTTTAAATGTTGGTCCAGTGTTTTTCTGACACTTGTAACACAGGTGTTACAAATACTGTATTTTTAAAGCCGTGTTTAATAAGTGAAATAGTACTTTTGAACTAATGTCCCACTGAAAATGAAATTATGCAGTTCTACAAATGTGAATATTTTTTGAAAGCGTTGTTAAAAAATGTCTATGGTTGTTGTGGTTAATCCATGAATATTGTGAGAGTTAAATTTCTTCCAGAACTTGCAAGTTGAAGTAATTTTTGTGCAGGAGGTAATGGTGCACACTCAGCTTTCCAGCAGTGAGGGAGTTGGAGGCATTGTAGCTGTCCAGGGCACGTTGTCATCAATGAGAGCTGGAATAAACACTAACCAGCTCTTTCCATTCCTTTACTAGCCAGTCATGAGACCCCCTTCTAAAATGGAGACTTAATCTCATAGTGAATGTATTCTGAAATGCTTTGAACATTTTGAGTCTCTGCAACTAAGTGCTTGGTGTTTGTGTTTCCAAAGAAATCCACAGTGAAGGTCTCCTGTCTGAGAAAAAGCCACCAGGAAAGGACAAAAAATCATTGTATGGTAAAGAAGTGTGAAGTAAATAACAAAGGTATTGCAACATAATAAAATATAAAGGTCTTAGGTAATAGAAAAGCTGCATAGTTGCATTTGAATAATTCTATTTGTAGCATATTAAATTAGCAAAGCACCATGTGAGAGTTGTAGGACGTGTCCAGTTTCTTTTTACGAGAGCTGTGTTAGTAATGTCTGCTTACATTTTAATTCTAGGAACTTTTTTTTCTCTGAATGTAATCTTAGTATGGAAATTGTGTATAGGAAAACCAGCTTTGATTTTTCTTTTTTTCCCAATCTTGCTGGCTTCAAGATTAGAAAATGTGTTCTGTTTTATGACGCTAGGGCATTTCATTAAAAAAATAAAACTGCATTGTACAACAGTACATTGGTTGTCTTCTTTTCACAACTTGATTTGAAAAAAACCCCTCACTGTGATGGAAATCTGGCAGTGGTAGGCTTAGTGTAACCACTGTGAGCAGATCAAACCAAGTGAAGCAATTCATAACCTTCCACTTGGGTGGACAAGAGCTTTGTGGCAAGTGTGAGAGTGAAGGACTAGTCCAGCAGCTAGTGAAACTGCACTTGGGCTAATACCTAGCAGGGTAAACTAAAATAAAACTTGTGTAATGTAGGTATTTAGAGTTATTATTATGGAAGCAAAAAGAAACTGCTGTTCTAAGAAGCATGAAATGTGTATCATACTTTAAATAGCATGTGATAAATAGATAGGGGATCTAGAATTTAGTTTCAATAATTGCTACAGATGAAGTATGTATTGTAATAAGTAAAACGTGTTCATTGTAGATAAATAATGAGCAATGAAGGAGAACATGTTTTTCAGCACTGTAGACACTTTTGAAGTGCTTTTGAAGTGTATTGTTTTTGTGTGGCAAGGTTTAGGTAGCTGGGGAATGCAAGGGTGACTTCTTGTCTGTCACCCTTGTGTGACAAAGGTGTCCCCAGGAAAGCTGCAGCGTTGGAGAGCCCCTGGAGGAGTTTCCTGGCAGGGGCTGCAGCCATGGAGACAGGAGCACGTACGTGAGCAGGTATTTTTGGCAGAACTGTGGCCCATGGGGAATGCTTTCCTCCTCAGGAAAGAGGAAGAAGTTGAGAAATAGAGTGTTGAACTCACTCGAATCCCCACTTCTCACCCCTGCACTGCTCCAGGCATGGTGTGAGGTAGAAGAGTCAGAAATGAAGTTGAGCATGGAGGTGAGGCAAAGAGGGAGGAGAGGTGCCGCATTTAGGTTTGGATTTATTTCTGTCTTACTCTAGTATTAACTGGCAATAAATTAAATTAATTTTACTTTGTTTTGCCCCTGACTGTAATTGCTGAGGGGCCTCCCTGTCCTTAGCTTGACCCCTGAGCTATTCAGTCATTCTTTACCCTTTCCTGAGGACGATGGTCTAGAATCAAAAATTTCTTCAAACATGTGTCTTGCAGTTCAAGTATTAGAATAATAGAATCTTAGAAGCATTTAGGTTGGAAAAGACCTTTAGTTATGAAGCCCAGTCCTTAAACCAGCACTGCCAAGTCCACCACTAAGGTCCCTAAGGGCCACATCTGTGTCTTTTAAATTCCTCCAGGGATGGGCACTCAGCCACTTCCCTGGACAGCCTCTTCCAATACTTGATAATCCTTTCCATGAAAACGTTTTTCCTAACACTGAGCCTAAGCCTCCTCTGACACAACTTCATAGGAACTAGAATTGAGAGGGACTTAAAAGATTGAATCTAAAGATCATATTGGCCTCAACTTGAGGACGTTTCCTCTCTTTCCTCTGGTTCTATTGCTTTTATACAGAAAAGCAGACTGACCCCCACCCGACTACAAGCTCTTTCAGCTCCTTTTTTGCCTGCTAAGCACCCCCAGATCCCTCAGCAGTTCCTCACCAGACTCTGCTCCAGACATGTCCCAGCTCTGTTGCTGTTCTCTGGACATGCTCCAGCACCTCTTCTGCTAAGGGGCTTAGAACTGGAAACACAATTCATTTCCCTAGAGCTCCTGCCTTAATCCCCATGAAGTAAATGAGTAATGGGAATTAATTTTTATTCTCATTAGTGACATTGTTCTTTTTTTCAGCTTTTCAACAGGAGAGTGAAGAAATTTAATAGATTATAACTGGTGTTTAAGTTGCAGTAAATGAACTCTGTCCATAATGAAGCAACAATCTTCCCAGACTTCTCTTACCCGCTTTCATGTACATGATCTACATCTTGCAAAAGCTTAGGCATGTTCTTAATTAGTACATGACTAGTCCAATTAATTAGAAAGGGGTGGGGCATTCATTCTTCAGTCATGCCTTTCAAATACTCTGCAATGAGAGGATTAGCTATTTTTTTATTCAATTTCCTGCTGTTGAGAAATGATTCTTAATATGTACCTACCAAAATTGCCAATGAAGTTGTCTTCAAAAAATCTTTATTCCTTTGTGACTTCTGCATGTCTGAAAGGATGATTTGCTCTTGTTGGTAGCTATTTCACCTAAGGTGCAATTTTCTGACTTATTCTATAGAAATCCTCCAGAAAAAAAAAATAAAATTAACAGGTTTTTAGTCTTTTTTTTTTAAATATTTCAATAGTATAGGACAGAAAAATGTAGTGGAAAAATAATTATTCATAAAGGTAAAAGCTTGAATTAATAACACAAGCAATGTAAATTTTAAAAAACGTGAAGATTTCCAGAAAGGATGAAAGAGAACAACTGCAAAACAAATATTAAAAGAAGAGATAAGAAAACAAAATGCAGATTTTTTCCCCTTTTTTTTTTACTGGAAAGCATTCCCTGGGTACATGTACTGTAACTGCACAGTAAAGCTAGCACTAAAGATTTGAGTAGATTGCTAGAAATTTGACTATTTACAACTGGTGGTGAGAATAAAAGCTTCCTCACTGTTATGAAGACATATATCTAAAAAATGCTGTGTCACCCTCTGTATTTCCACTCACAAACTTTACTATAACAGCAGCATAGCTAGAAGAGCTGCTAAAGCAGAATTATAAAAGCAGCTTCCTGTAGCAATGTGAAACATCCTGAAATGACCATTCAGTTGAATCTCCCAAATATTGTTTTTCTCATTGATGTTTAGCAGCTGTATTTTGGGAAAGGGGAGACTGGACAAGAAGAAATGCTAGGTTGGTGTTTCACTGCTGCTGAGGTCAGGGTGGTGGGATCACAGCTGACCCCAGCTAAGGGTCACTCCCATAGACCTTGTAACATCAGGGGAAGCTCCAGAGAAAATGCTTCCCTACAGAAATACCTGTGCAGTTCCCAGAATGTGTTTGTGTAATCTGTTCTTCTGGGCTTTCAGTGATGGATATTCAGCAAAGCAGATTAGCTATCAAAACACATTTCTTAAAGACTTTTAGTTGGAAACCCTCGGTCACTCACTCAGCTGAATGTCCCTTGCTGTATTTACACGTGGGCACAGAGAACAGCTTGTTATCTTTGGGGAATTCACTCTGTTGCCTCTCAGTCTCCTGTTCTTTGCCTAAACAGTATTGCTATTCAGACAGAGAAGGAAAAACCCTACAATATTCAAGTACTTATTGATACGAAGGAACACTTGAAGCTGATTTTTGTTTACTTCCAAAGAAGGGGCTCTGTAGAAGAGAGCTGGTGCTGACAGGGTTGCTTTGGAATGAGTGGCTGCATAAAGTCTACAATCAAATCAGATACCATGTAGTACCTAGATACCATGTTTTCACGGAAAGCTGTTTAAAGCTCTGATGGATGCATTTCAGGTACATATTTCCCCTCAGCAATACCTATCAGATAAGCAACTACTCTGAGGAGTACTCTGCTGGTAGATGCTGCCCTGCCCCTAGACCAAAGAACAACCAAATAAGTAGCTCTCAGGTAGTTGGAGGCTCCCATTTCCATTGTGTCTCACAGTGTTTGAATTTTCTATGGAAAACAGGCAAAACCTGGACAGCTGGATGTTGCTGTTGTAATTTCCTAGTAAAGACTTTTGGAAAATCCTCAGCACATTGGTAGGAGGGTTGGGAAAGAGTTAACATAGGCGTTTTCTTTCAGCAGAACAGCAGATAGTACTATTTGTTCGCTTCTGTGTGCAGGCAAAGCTGTGAGCCAGCAGAAGAATTTGGTTTTTTTGCTGCAAATAAGAGTTTACAGACTCCGTGGAGGAAGGTGAGGTGGGGAAGAAGCACAAGGCTGCTGCTTCCTGTGCTCAGGGAGTCCATCCTGAAGCTTTTGGTGGGAACACCAAGCACTAATGCCTGGAACAGTGCAGAGGAGGAATGCAGTGAGCAGGAATATCCAAAGCTCACTGGCTGTGTAGACTCAGCAAACTCACCCATGCAGTAAATAAGGCTTTGCACCATTCCTGTTTCCATTGCTCACGTTTGGGACTGAAGGCCATTACTGTCTGCCCTGCCTTCATTTGTTGGCAGAAATTTCACAGGTTGGAGATAAGTCTGTCCTGTACTATTAGCAAAAGTGACTGTGATCAGTGCTTTCACTGGCACTAAAACAGGAAAAAGGAGGCCAAGAAAAGGTTGTTGATTCACAGTGTCCTTACTGAAGTAACCCAGCAAAATGCACCTCGCATGTGCAGGGGGAGTGGGAGACTATGGCTGCTTGCATTGCTTTCTACCTTCCAACAGAGCTACTGAGATACCAGAACTCTGTTCTCCACTTGGCATGGGCAGTGGCTAAGGGAGTGAATGTTATTCCCATTTGAAAGCACAAATAGCTGTAATGAATTTCCTTTGGTTCCAGGACACCACATCCAGCCTGCAGTAGTGACAGCCAGAGCTTTCTGTGGAGTGAAAAATGCCTTCCTATGCTCTTAATGCAAGATATTGGTGGAGAGAACTGCAGTTACTGGTTTTAGTGTTTTTCCTGAAGCCACTCAGGTGGGAATGCATCTCACACTGGGAAACTCACACTGGGCCATAATGAGCCCTCTGTGCCCTTCCTATTGACATCAGCTGATGCTTTAGGCAGCGCCAACAGGCTGTGGGCCTTGTGAAGCTGTGACCAGCTGACATCCATCAGGAAACGAGGTGGCCATTATCTTTGAGTTGGGCCTCAGCTGCTTTAGTAGAAGAGTGCACATTGTTGGTGACTATGCAGTTGTGTTTCATACAGGTTGAGATGTGTGCTTGGAAAGCCAGGTGTGTGCCAGGAGGAAGGGCTGGGCAGGGGTGACCTGTGGCCCTCAGGAGCACCAGTGTGGAGCGTGCCTGGCAAAGAGCTTGTGTTGGGATGTTGGCAGCATTGCTAGCTCTGACACAGGCCATGCTCTGCCTCCAGAATGCACATGTGACGCTGGGAGCAGCAGCCACCAGGGAGCAGACAGAACAGCTTGTACAGCATGGAGGAGAGGTGGACATGGTGTTAACATGTCTGCTGTGGATGTGGGACAGTGGCCTGCAGTGCCACAGAGCTGCAGGGGCTCAGCACAGCCAGCACGCTGAGAGCAATGAGGCATGGAAGCCTGCATTGGCAAGCCAGGTCTTGAGCTAAAAATAAAGCACCTGTAGGTGTCACGTTGTACTAGAAAGGCTGAAAGGTCCTGATGCAAGTCCCAGACCACTAGGACATAGTAAGCCTGATCTCATGAGTGGTGGCCTCCAGCTGCAGTTACAGGTTCCTCATGGGAGAAAGGAGGGGCAGACACTGATCTCTGCTCTGTGCTGACAGGGACAGGATCTGAGGAAATGTCCTGGAATTGTGTCAGGGGAGGTTGATGCTGGATATTAGGAAAAAGACTTTTCCCCCAGGGGCTGGTGGGACACTGAACAGGCTCCTCAGGGCAGTGGTCACAGCACCAGCCAGACAGAATTCAATTAGAGTTTGGACAAGGCTCTCAGCACATGGGGTCATTTGCAGGGATGGTGCTGTGCAGGGCCAGGAGTTGGATTTGATGATCCTTGTGAGTCCCTTCCACCCCAGCCTGTTCCATGATTCTGTGAATACCATCCTGTTAAAGCCTCCTAATGAGCAGGAAGAATACTGACTGAAGGTTGCTGCATCGTGATCTTTCATACAGAGCAGCAGGGCCTGTGTGGTGCACAAGAATTCAGCCTTGCCATTTGGGTTTGTGTCACATGCCAGGTGACATGGATGTGCCATGGAGAGCACTGGTGCAGTGAAGTCAGTGACTGAAGAGCAGCCCTACTGCTGCCACTCCTGTGGTACAGCATATTTGTGACCCTGAATATTTGGGAGCAATTTGACATGATGAAATAATTGTGACAAAGGTGTGTTTATTTTTGAGGCCTCTTCATGCAGGTCCACTGGAAGACATGCTTTCATTCTTGGATGTAGTCCGAGATTTGTAAATAACATCAAATATTTTGCTGTAACCTCATTATTCTCTGTTCAAGAACCTGTCAAGATCTTGTTTTTCCATCTTGGCTGACTCTGCCAACACAGTGGTGTCAGCAGAGAGAAGGCTGCTAGCCTGAGCAATGCTAAACATGTGTGAACAGCACAGTGCTCAGATGTCACTGGCTGGCCTGCTTGGTAGAGACGTGTCAGAGGAAAAAGGCTCAGCACGTGCTGAGTCTAAAGGATAACCCTTGAAAATGACACATCCACAGAAAACTGCACACACTCAAGTTTGCCTTTGGGTAGAAGCAGATTATTTTGCATACAAATATGAGCAGATGGAGACAGCACAGAGAGCTCTGCCTATTGCTCTCCCATGTGCACTGATTGAATCTTTGAACCTGCAGTCCACAATTACCATATCAGAACTATTACCGCTGTCTTTCAATAAGGGAAGAAATATAGCTCTGTTTTGCTTTTGGAGTCTTTGTATTACAAATCAGAGCCTATAATCCAGGAAAAGAGAAGATTATTTTTCAGTAAAACATCAAACAATGCCATTACGTGCAGTTATATATGTCACTTGTTTTTCCACACCCTAAGATGCAGTGGAGAGTTCTAAAGTTTAAATAATTTTATGATAATGAACCCTTTGGTACTGTTTAATAATTCTGCATGTGAACATAAATACTTTTAAATCTGCCTTACTGCAGTGACTGCTATTCAAGGTTTTAAGTCTGACCTGATCCTGCAGCTCCCTCTACTGAAAATTAGTTCTCTTGAACATAACTCCACATTTCAAAATAAATCATTCATTTTTAAGGTAGTCTCCATTTCCTATGGCTCCCTACAGATGAGATTTTCAATAACATATTTCTGTTCAAATTATATGCCACTTCATGCCAGTGATTTCTACTTTTAATTTTCTTTACAGGATTCAATATGATCAAACAATGATAAATGCTATGTAGTTGCTTTTTGTCTCAAAGAACTGAGCAATTTGAACAATGTCTTACTTAAAAAGGGACGGAAACAGGTCAGGCAGGGGAAAAGTACAGTCATAAATTTTAGCATCATATACCGACTTCCTCAACACAGCTGAATTTGCCTGTGTGTTGCAAGTATCTTAGGTGCACTATTAAAGATGGATTAAATATTTTTTAATATTTAAGGCCTCAAGTTAATACCTCAGGGTCTCAAGCAGTTCTAGTTCTCACTTTGCTCTGTCCTAAGCTGCCAAATCTGTTAGGCAGCGAGCCCGCAAGGACAGAGCAGATCATCTGTCATTTCCAGACATGAGCTGTCATTTTCAGGTGCAGGGGAGGTGGGAGCAAACCTGACCAGATCTGCTGTGGTTTTTCTTTCCCTGCCAGTTCCTGCTCTCAGTCTCAGCCCTGTTTGCCCCGTTCATGGCCATAGCAATATTTCTGAGCACTCCTGGCCTGCCACAGCTTTTCCACTTCCTCACTGCCATCCTGATTTTCCACTGCTCCCGTTACTTTGCTTTACTGGCCCTTTCTGGAGTTCAGGTGGGGTACCTGTACTTCTGGCCTGACAATACTGCTCTGTGTTCCTCTGCTCTCCTTGTCTCCACCATTGCACTCCCTCTGTCCCAGCAGTCTGGCTGCCTGCTGCTCCAGCACACAGGCTATCAAGCTCTTCTCTATGTTGTTCTGTTTGATTTTGTGATGCAGACCTATATCTGAAACGAGGAACTCACTCACTTGAACATCTCTGAGAAAAGATGTTTGACATCTGGGCATGTCTTTGGGCAACCGAGGGTTTTTTACCTTATGGTATATCCAAGCCATAGTGATCAGCTTTGGCTTTGTGGCTTTGTGAGTGTTTTTCTGTCTGAGCATTTGAAAATTCTCCAAAACTGCTTTTATCAAGGGGAAATATTGATGTATAATACATGAATAATAATAGCACTCTATAAAATTATTATTTCTTATGTATCCTTCAATTGCAAATAAGTGCATGTTCCCCAAGGGCGCATTTAAAAACCAAGTTGCACTGATATGAGGCTACATAACATCACCATTGGGGTAAGGCACTGTCATGTTCATACTTCTTTTCTGTCTAAAGGACTAGGTAAAAGAAGCACATTGCTATGAACCAGGAGCTTTTCTTATTTATTTCTACATTAAAACATATCTCCAAGGAAACAGAACTACTGTGAGGCACTGCTAAGGTGTTGTTCCCTCTCTTAACTTTCCAACAGCCATCTTTATTGAAAGCCTTTAAAAAATAATGATTTCTTTAGCATGTCCAAGCATGAACAATGTGAATGTTGATATTTATGCTCTACATATTTTCTTCTCTATAGCTGAGCAATGATATATGTGTAAGAAAAATTTTGCAGAAAATAGGGTGGAGTGGTTTCAGGGCAAATGTTCCTTGCATTTCTTCCCATGAGCTGGCTTGTTTGCAATGAGATCCATAATCCACACAACACTCAATTGAAGTGCATCCATCCTAACGCCTGTAAGTGGCTTTCATCAGAAGCCATAAGCTGGAAAACAGCTGCTCCTGTGGCTAGAAGGGCTGTGTGGTCTGTGTTTCCGTGGGCATCTTTTAATTCAGCAGCATTAAGATCCCTGGGGCCTGTAGTGGAAAATGATGAGACAGAGCACAAATTTACTGAAAAGATAGCAGAAGAAGTACCAATCCCTGTGGGGGAGCAGTGGAGGAGTAAGACAGAGCAGAGCAAGCTGCAGGCTGAAGCCAGACGTCTGCAAGTCGATGTGTCCCAGGTCAGGGAACGGGCTGAGCCCGAGTCTCATGTGGATTACAAAATCCAAACTGACTGCGCTTGGGAGTCTTTGGCATGTGACCATTCCTCTTCAACAGCCTTACATAAATGTCTTGAAATGCAGCTGTTCCTCAACAGAGCCTTTGGCCCTCAGTACCTTGCTGGCTGCCAGAGGGTTTCCTCCTCTTCCGAAGGGCAAAGGGACAAGGCATGAATGGCGCATCAGCTGCGTCCTCAGCTGATGGAAATCATCTCCTTTGACCTTTCACAGAGCCACATCAGTTTACCACGGATGAAAATCTGCTGCTCTGCCTAGCTGATATATATGTTAAATCCAAGCACATACCAGGAAATACTGCACTGAAAATCCGAACAGACTTTGCACCCAAGGTGTGACCTCTGAAATTGCTCTGTCAGCTCTAGAAACAAAGTAACTTCTTATTCTAATTCAGTGTGCTCTGGATTGGAGGAACTAGACTAATAGGAGAGTTGGGTTTATTTCCACCTGAGTTTTGAGTAAGGCAAATTTGCATTTTCTATTGAATACACAAGGCCATCTAAACAGAGGAGAGGAGAAGACAGTCTATTGACATTATGTAAAGGCGGCATATCAGTTTAAAGGGTTCTGTTTGCCTAGAAGAGTGTGAAGGAGACTTTTTAATTACCTGTCTAGGGTTGACAAAGATAAACACCCTGTTATTATTCTATGTATTTGCTTGTAACTCAATTAAGGATGTGTACTTAATTGTATCACCAATATAGAGAAATAAGTGTTAAGGTGTTTGAAAGCTAGAGGAAATGAGATGTCCCTCAAGAAACATGAAAGGTCAGGGAGTAGAGAAAGCAAGGAAGCATAAAATTATGGCATTGGTATTCAGCTAAGATCAGAAGTGAAGGGCTGTGTTATCTGAATTCCCAATTGTAAAGTTGAATTGTGGAGTTAGCAGGAAAAGCAGAGCAACATGGCACAGCAGAATGAACTAAATCAAACACGTCTAGCTATTCTGACAGTGGTAAGGAGAGCTTATGTTCTCAAGTTATTTCAGTAACACTGAATCATCCCTGACATATATACAATATTTGCTGTCTTCTGTGTACAACACTCTTGAATGATAACATTTAATGCATGGCACTGGGTGATCAGCTTGATTTATTTTTCTGTTCGCCCATATTAATTTTCCCATTAAAAATACAGAAACAACCAAGGAGATGAGTTTAGGGTTTTTTTCTCAAACTTAAGAGTAATACCCAGGGCTGTCTGATGATTTTCATACCTGTCCCTTCTAATATGCTTGCTCTTTGTATGGATTATGGCTGCATGTACCATAAGCCAAACTGGTTTAGCCCTGCCTTATCATTCTGCAGAGCAAGCAAGAGGAGCAGGATGTGTTTCCCCACAGAGGTGCACTCTCTGGAACTGTTCCCCGCAGAAACTGGCTGTTCTGGCAGCACCAGCACAGAGGCATGTCCCAGCCCACCATCACCAAGGTGGTGACAGGAGGTGACAATGCCACAGCAAAGCACAGCCACAGGCTGGCCCTGTTGTGTGGCCCCGCAGCAGGACAGGCAGTGCCAGACCTGACCTGTAATTGCACCCCAAGCAGTTGTTTCAGGAGCAGGCTCAGAAAAGGAAATCATTAGGTGGCTTCTTACTGTTTCTGACTCTGTGGAATCAGGTGTGCTCATTGGTGCAAGTCTGAGGAAGGCAGAAAGCAGGCAGGGGACATCACTTGGCCACGTTGGGATATGGAACTTCTGGGATGCTCCAATGGCAGAGAGCTGAGAGAAACAATTTCCCCTTCTTCTCCCCATCAGTAAAATATCTCCATCTAATCTTTTTGATGCACCTGACAATATAAACGTGTTCTTTGTAACCCCAGGAGGCTTTTCCAGTTGCAATTTATCATTGAAATAGTTTGATTAGACTAATTTTGCTCTTTATAATTTCTTTTTCTTAAATTACTTCAGCACTTTCAGAGGAAAATGTGAGGGTTTTTAATCAATCTGACAGCTGATTGTTTTGAGAGTTTTTTTACAGCATCTGACACAGCTGACACCACTGTTTTTATCATAAATATCTGCCACATTAGTTTAAAACGGTGATTAAAGCTGCTCCACATGCTGCTGGCAAGGCAGCTGGACCTGCACAAATTACAATAATAACCACAGAAGCTCCTTCCTGAGAGGAGTGCTGTTTCTGTAGTCGTGTCAGACAAGTGCTGCCTTTTAAGAATGATTGCTCTGCTCTAAATGACATTTTTGGCTTTCTCTTAGAAAAGTAAGTTATTTATTTTCCTGTGATTTTAACTAAAGAACACTATCATCCCTAGAGAACAATTTTGTTTTTCAGCACTGGAGCAATTACTTTCAGCTGCATCAAGTGCTTGAAGTATAGAAGTCTGTGGTTTCATGGGTTTGAAAAATACCTGCTCTTAAAGACTCCTGAGGTAGATTCTCCATGGCCCCCATCAGATCCCCAGTCTCAGAGGAAGATAGCTGCTTGTCACCTGGCCAGTGCTCCCTTACCTTTTGCCATCTGTGAGAAAGTACATGCAGAACTGGGAGATGGCTGTACTCAGGGCTGAGACAGGAGATGCATGCGCATGCTTATGATGCCATTATTAAGATAGCAGAACTCTTGTCTGGGAAAACTGTTTTCATACAAGGCAATAACCAGAGAGACATAGAACTGCCCGGGTTTGCAGGGACCTCAAAAGACCATCTGGTCCAAACTTGTGTGGGAAAAGGAGCCTAGATGCATTACCTGGCATCCTAACCAGCTGCATCTTGAAAACCTCTGACAACTGGGAGTTTAGCACATCTTTGGGGAGGTTATTCCAGTGAAGGAGTGTTCTCACTGTAAAAAATCTCTTTCTTATGTTGAAATAGAACCTCTCCTGGTGCAATCTGTACCTGTTACCTCTTGTCTACTCCACGAGCTGCCTTGTGAAGAGAAGGGGACATCCATCCTCTTTGTAGCCACCCTTTAAGTACTGGAATATTTCATGAGATCCACACTGAGCCTTTTCTTCCATGGGGATTGAAGACATAACTCCTCCAGTCACTCCTCAGAGGGCATGTTCTTTGCTCACCTTCATAGCCTTCCTTTGGATCCTCTTTCTGTGTCTTTCTTGAATTATCAGGGCAGCAGTGAACATGGTACTTCAGGCATGGCTTGACAAGTGCTGAGGCCATTCACAGACGTTAGAGGAAACCACCATGTGGGGAAATGACAAACTCAGAAGGAACTAGAGAGCTTCTGCCTTATACAGGGCCAGACCCCAGCAGCTTGCATCTCTCAGAGATATCTCCCATCTCTTCCCTCTGCCAATTTTCTACCTGGGTAATCTCCACCTACCACAATGCTGGCAGGACTGTGGCTTGTCTTGGAGTGTCCCTGAATCTTCTGAGCAGAGTGATGGCACCAGCTCCCCTCCCAGCAGCTGGCAAGGAGCACGAGCTGCAGGGCTGCCCTGCCCAGAGCAAGGAGGAAACTCTGGTGACCAAGTTGTGTATGGCCTGGCCACTGCCTAGGTATCACACATTTGGGAATATTTTTGAATGAGGCTGGTCCCCGATGTTAGAGCAAGGAGAACAGGACCACAGAGCTGAAGGCTAGATGCCTTGTCAATGACAGAGTGTATCCCTGTGCTGATAGCTGATTACTGGCATGAATCAGGATCATATTGATGAACGATTCACTGAGGGAAAGTCTTAAAAGCGCAACTCATAAGAGCAAAACATGTATAAATACAGATCAATCCATAATTCAGGATTAGCAGAGGCATTTTGACACTCAATTCTTGCCCTATTGAATAATTCATATATTCTTTGTGCAAGAAGTAAATAATGTACACACACCATAGCATCAACAAAACGGTATTAAATGCATGAGACCATGCTATTGCCATCTACTCATGTCAACATCTGGGGGGAAAAAGCAATAACTCCTGAAACCAGAATGGTAAACAATAACAAAGCCAAAAGTAATGATATTTGTATAATCTGGGTCATTCTTCTGTTCTTACAGGTTTAAGACAAAACACACATGGTGACCAGCTAGAGTCAGCACTCATGGCTTGTGTTCTGCCACAAATCCATTTGTTGCCATATCCTCCCATCCATTAATGGTATCACACTCCAGCATGAGCCTCCCAGTGTCACAGACCCAGATGAGAGCAATAGCACTGGGGTTCACAGCTCTTTCCAGAGCAGCTGCTTTGCTTGAGTCTTGTACTTAGCTAAAATCTCAGCCATCTTTGTCTCAGTTTGTTTATGTCACCAGGCTTAGAAAGTATTGGAGATAAAAATAACAGAAAATACTTTTGGCAAATAAAATAAATTAGATTGGTATAAAAAAGCTGATTGACCTTGTTGCCAGCTGGCTGTTGTGTCCCCGCTGCACTGGGGAAAGCACTATGGCTGTGGGACAGGAGGATGCTTTATGGTCTGGCAGGGCTGGCAGGAAAGGCTAGGGACTTGGGCTGGGGAGTAGCAGAGGTTGTACCTGGACACACAGACAGAGGAGACAGAGGACACGTCCTGAGTGCAAGCTGCTACACTCAACCTGGTGCAGTTACCACTAGTTCCTGCTCAGAGGACCGAAGGGAGCGGACTTGGGCATTGCAGGAGGCTCTTTGGTTGTTAAATCCTTTGACTTTCATCTACAATCCAGTTTTCAGGTCTCATAGACAAGGTCTACATCAAAAATCTTAGGTCAAGCAGGGCATGTGCATTATGCAGTGCCTTTGCAATGGCCTTTAGACAGGCTGTCAGCAGAATTGCTGTCACCACCTCTCCTGAGATGTCTGTGAAACCTACTGGAGCTGTTCTGCCCGCTGGCTCTTTTCCATGCATGCCCAGGCTGATGACTAGTACTGGTTAGTGCATGGTCTCTGAGGGAATTTGTGAACGTGCCCTGCAAGTACAACAAGAAACTAATTTGTTAGCACACCCTCTAGTATGAGCCCAAAATCAGACCTTGAGTTCCTTCCCATCCTGAGGCTGAGGGGTGAAAAGGAGTGGTGAGCCAGCCCATGGTGCTGTTTCAGCTTTGGACACTGTGACAGCAGTGGCCAGCTGCAGGGACCCCCACATTCCTGCTGATGACTCCTGTCAGTGGCAGTCAGTCACAGCCCACTGTGACTGATCCAGTCTGAGTGACAGCTGTGAATGCTTCTCCTCCATCAGCCCTTCTGTTCATCAACCCTCTCTGTTCTTGCTTCCTCAGCTCCTCCAAGCTCTGACATGACTGTTGCTGCTTCCTGGGGATGCATGCAGGCAAGACAAGCCAACCATGTCCCACAGCTTCTGTCCTGGAGGGATCAGAGATAGGGAGGGATCTGTGTGGGTGGCTTGTTTGTGTGCCTTGGAAGGTGAATGCATGGGGACTTCTGCCAAATGGGGAAAAAGGCCCAGTATAGTCTGGTGTAATGGCAGAACATTTCATGATGCTCTGCATAGTGGGGAAAGGCTTGAGTCATGCATGTGGGTTGGGGTATGAAGCTCCTGTGTGACTCTGATGCATCTGAGGATGCTTCCAAGGAGGATTTCTGCCTCCCTGGGGTCTTCAGTGGTGAGTACAAGGGAGAAGCTGAGTATGGGAAACTCTTTATTTCCTTCACAATCACCAAATATGCTCCATATTTTTCTCCTTCTCTTGTCCCCAGCTTATTCCAGGAGAGTTAAAATTCACAGTGTGCGCATGTCCCCATCAAAAAATATGTGAAGCCTGAAAACACGGGAATTTTAGCATGGATAATGGACAGGATCCCAGTAACCCAGGCTGGGTTGTGCACTGGGGACTGCTCACCTCTCCAGAGATTTGTGCTGGACTAGCACTTGTGGCTGGGGGAAGACAGCTTCTCAGGCAGCCCATCCCTCAGTCAGGCTTTCCTAGAGATGGGTAGCTGTGACATGGCTCTCAGGTGTGTGGCCAGCCCCTCTGAGCTGGGCTCCTTCACTGCAGCACTGTGCAGCAGGACTGTTCATCCCTCTGGGATGAAAGTGCTGGGTGATGGATGGCACATCTTGCATCACCTCCTGGGCATGAGGGTGTGAGCCAGCAAATGAGCCTAAATGGGGCTGAGCAGCTCGAAATAGTGTCTGGACATCTGGGGTGTTATTAGCAATCCAGGGGAATTAGATTTGCTGTCTGGGGCAATTGCATCATTACTCAGTGTAAGTTCATACCCAGAGGGGGAAGCTCACTCTTTGAGAGCCCTAACTAGGGCAGATGAAACTCAGGCACTGGGCCTATAGATAATTAATAATGCTCTCAATGCGTTTAGGCCATTTTTCTCTTTGTCTTTTATTCCAGAAGAGACAACCTTTATTATTTTATTAATTTGCTTGTATTACTTAAAAAGTAATTCACGTACAGAGTAGATTGCTTGTTATATTTCTCCAGTGCCAATGACTTGACAAAATGGCAATGAAAGCTTGCCCATAGCTGAGGGAGCAAGAGCCTGAACAATGCCAGTCCCAGCCACACTGCAGGGAGGTACACCTGGCATTTACCTGGCCTGGGGACAAATCTGCCCTTTGGAGGAACAGAGCAGAACTATATTCTCTCAAAAATATTACAATTATCATGGGCTTTCATTGATTATGTGAGTTTGTATAAATTGGGAAACTAACTCTATTTCCTACACATTCTACCATGTCTTGAGGGGACTGCACCATTTGAAGGTAAAGGGGTCAGGACTTTACTCCTTGGTTTTGGGTATATTATGTTATTTTAGCTCATCAATTTTCATGACTTTGTTTCAGTTCTTAAAAAATATTTCATGTGGATGTTTGGACCTCACAAATCAGCAGTCAGAATTACTCCCTGAAGTGTCTTGAGAGGGGTGGAGGGCTGCTGCTTTTTGTGGTTTTATGGGAGTTTATTACTTGAATACAGTTCATGCCTGGTTAATACATATTTTCTCCACAGCCATCATTTTTAAAGCATCTTTTTCATGTTCCCCTTCCTTAAAATCTGTGCTCAGAGGTTTCTATTTATGCCTTCCATCTCTCCCAGTATTGTATAGGATAGTTCCCAAAATAAAGTCAAACTCCTAACTGGACATGGACTACACTGGTCATACAGGTGCCCAGCTGTGGGCTATTTTGTGTAAAAAAAACATAATTTAAATCAGCCAAGGAAACACAAAAATGCATAATAATTTTTTAATAATGTCCAAATTCTTTCAGGTGACAGGAACAAAGCAATTATATAATGACACACTATTATAATAACAAAATAACAAATATTTATAATTAATTAAAAGTAGCAAAGGAAGGATTAGCATCTAAAAGAAGAGCTGAGATGCTGTTTGCAGCAGCTGGATGGCATGCACTGCTTCTCTCCCAGCATGAGACCCTCAGAGTGTGCTGGGGTGCAGATTGGAGTGCCCCTCTGTGCTGCACTCCAGGAAGGGGAAATTAAATATGTTGTCAGACACAATTAAAAACAACAAATGGTTATCCTGCTTAATTAGGCTATAGAACACTTATCACCAACCTCCCCCAAAGCTTACTGCTGAAAGCAAATTATTTTGAGAGCATTTTTAATGTAACAGTTTTGTAACTTGCTGAAATCTTGACCTGTTCTTTAGTAAGGCTGGTGGCTTGAGAGTGACCAATAGAGTTCAGCCATGGAGGACGGCTCACAGGGAGTTCAAACCAGACAACTAGCAAAAGCATTTCAAAGAGAGTACAGTAATTTCACGAATATAAGACGCACCTTTTTCATTGAAGAATCCAGCCTACCCCAGTAGTGCTGCTAATCATCAGGTGTGGCTTATTTATGGACAAATCCCAGTGAAATGCCAACCTGGAAGTGAGAGCCGGCCAGGAGGGCGCCTGGGGCTGCCTTTAAAGGCTTGGCTGGTCTATGAAAACTGTTTGCAACTTGAGCACCTGACACCAAACCCCGCGCTGGCGCGATTCTGTTACTAACTCATTACTTTGTTGCACATGGATCCTCACTTAAAAAAAAAAATAATAAATGAGGCTTATATTCGTGTGCAGCTTATATATGGACAAATCCCGTGGTCTACCCGGGTACCTGGATGTGCAGCTTATAATCAGGTGCGGCTTATAATTGCGAAAGTACTGTAATGGCCTTGGCTTCAATCTACACATTCCTTCTTGGTGACTGGGGACATATTGAAGCATATTGAAGAGAATGGGAAATGGCATTTGTACTGTGATTGAACTGTTGCTACATTCTGGTAGATGTAATTTACATTTGTATTATGTTTTCAGTGTATCTTATATCACTCTGCTAGATCAGAAATCCTATATAACAACTCCAAATGGGTAACTTTGACACTGAGCCTTACATCCTTCACCCATGGCATACCCAAAAGGAGCTGCTCAGAGAGCACTGAATTCCAACATGACTGTTCAATAATAAGACTATTTTGGTTCTATGTTGTTCACAAATTTACATGGTTTTGAGTTTTGTCAGATAGTTTCTCATCAGAGAAACTTATTTAAGTAAGTGCTAGCAGTGATGACAACTGGCAACTCTAATTACACTTGACAGAGTACAAGACAATCTTTTTTCTTCCTACCAGATGCTTCCACTGCTGTGTGCTCCCTCATCTACTAATTCCTGCCCCCGGTAGAACTTATTAAGACACGCACCTGTCATTTGGCATATTGCAGATATCTGGCAAGACATGAAGGGTGTAGCAGTGTGCAGCAGAAGTGCCAGTGCAAACAGCCTCCCTCTGTCACAGCAGACTACCTCCAGAAGTCAGGAATGACGTGGGAGAGAAGCTTGTCACCAAGGCAGGTGATGGATCTGCAGCAAAGGCAGCCAGGGGTTTGCATCCACAAAAAGGTATGGGTGCACCCCTGCCCACACTGTGTGGGGCTGATGTGCTCCTGTGAGCCCCCACAGTCGTGTCTGTGCCTCCACCACTCAAGTGTTGTCTCAGACTCACGCTTGATTAAGCAGAGGAGGCAGACAGGATGATCTGATGACTGCTGTGCTATGATACCACGAGGTAAACTGGCTTGATGTTTCTATTCTTGATAGCAGCCACATCACGGCAATCTGGCAGCATGCACAGACATTTTCTCCCATATTTCTTAATCTGTGCATGAATTTTTGTTTAATGTCACATTAGTTTGTCTTCAATGTATAGAGTACACTGACCTGATTTTTGCTGCCAGGCACAAGGAAGGCAGAGCAATAAAGGTGTTCTGTGGGGGAAAGAAACATATATTTCAAAGATCCTGGAACAACATTCCTGATGTGGAGCAAGATGATAAGAACAAAAAATGGCCACACACTGATCAGAAGGTTGGTAGTGAAACCCTGCCAAGTTGAAATGTCACATCATTGGGAAAATGCCCAAGCAATGCCTCACCAGCTAATTGTGAAATATTTTCCACTTGCCTCAGCTGTTACCTACAGCAAATGCTTACTAATGAATTCTGAGAAGCATTGAGATATGCAGATCTGTAGATCACATTTGCCCAGCTTTGTGTGAATACAAATCCACTATGATCTATCTGGGTAAGAGACACAAGTGGTGGTACAGATACAGAGGAAAAATTTCCTTCTCTTTTTTCCTTCTTCCTAATAAACCTATACCAAACCATATTCAAAACGAAAAATTTAAATTGGAGCTGGAGCATTATGGGCTGCTGTTTGTTGTGCTGTATAAAGAATAAGAATTTGGGAAGTCTAGTTGAGCTATCTTGTGCCTTATGGGAAAGGAACATCAGTGCATCCTCTTATTTATGTGCTGCAGATAAAAATCAGAACGTTCCTGATTGTTGTGAGAACTAACCCAGTCCATGAGCTTGTTACAGAGAAACAATTGTTTAATCAGGAAAACAAATTAAAACAACCTACTTACAAAGTTTAAGAGAAATCTTGGTAGTCTGGAAGGTATATTTTTTATATCTTCTTTCAATCTCAAGAGCCAAGAGCTTTTATGATTACTAGTCCAGATATTTTGAGCCAAGAATTAGCTGTAACATTTCAAAAATGGGTTTTATATGCTAGAAAATGATTCATACTTTAAGGGTCAGATACTTTGAAGTCTTCTAGAATTGGGAGACTGAGAATTTTTCCTTTCAATTGGCATAAAGGTTTCTATTTCTAGCCATATCCAATACAGTATATATGGGACATTAAAGCTCTGACATTTCTAGGCAAAGAAAATTTGTCACTGTTGTAACACCAGGAAATATTACCTATATGGAGTGTTCCTATTTGGGGACTGTTGCAGTAAAAGCTAGGTGATCAGGTTTGAGAAGCAGATGAAGTGGTTGAAGGTGTATGACAAATTCAAATATAAAGTATCTCTGTGAGTCAACTCCCCATCTCAAAATGTGCCATTATACATCATGTGTGAGATCTGTGTGTGAGCTCTGTTGATTGAGTATCGAGGGACTGAGAGGCAGCAAACAAAACTCAACAGAGGCCAACTGGTCGAGTGCAGCTGAGAGATCAGTCCAGCTTCCCTGTGTCCCTGTCCCTGCCTCAGAAAGGAGCCCATGTTCCTCAGCCTCACTCCATGGTGCTTGGCTCGTGGGGCTCAGAACCAGCCCAGGGCATGCTTTGCCTGTCCCTCAGCACAGTCTCACCAGTCTCTGGGAACTCAGCAAAAAAACAGGCTGGAGTTCCACAAGAGCCGCATTCTTCCTCCAACCCCTTTGTAATTTTTACTAATGGCCTCATCAGTCAGGAGAAGTTTGAGGAACAATTAACAGCTGTGCCAAAAGGGTCTCCCTGGGTCAGGACTGTGTGAGACTGTACAACCCAATCTCTGCCCCAAATCACACCCGAGAGAGCTCAGTTGCTCTACTGATTATTTGTTCACACTGCTGCTACTTGCTTCCACTGAGGAGGAGGCAGACAAAACCCATGGGCTTGCTTAGCATTGGCTGATGCAGATTCCCAGGGATAGTCAGGGTGAAATGGGAGAAATTATTTTTTTGTGCTAGCTCTTGAGAGCTCACTACATACAGAATACTCTTAAGTTTTCAACTTTGGATAATTAGATGACTAAGTTTCTATGATATTAGGGAAGTAAACATGTAGAAAGTAACTATATAATATTTAAATAGTCATGTCTCCAGACCTTCTGCACATATAAATACAGCCCAGCCCCCACAGCCTTTACTTTATCTACATGATCACACTGCTTTTGATGATAATGTACTCCCCGCTTTGTTCTTCCAGTGGTTTACATTTCCTACAGCTAATTTTTCAAACACATAACAGCACTGTAGTGCTTAGGCAATTATTTCCAATGTCTGGGCATATTTATCAAGTGGAATCAAGTATTGATCATCTGTAGAGAAGGTCTCAGCATTCCTACATATTTTCCAGCTGGCCAGCTAGAGAGGAAGCTCATTTTTATCAGTGAATTGAAAACTGGGTTTGTGTTCCTGTTTTTAGACAAAATTCATCAGGCTCTGTGGTTGCAGGTTTGTAACAAAACTCAGTCATACTGCCTGCTTTTCACAATGGCTGCCATTGATTTATTTGGCTGTTCTGTTTCAAATTTGGCACATCGTGTTTTTATCATGCTTAGATCAAAAGAATTAGTGTGGAAGGAGATAACTGCTTTGTATGACAAAGATTATTTTAAGATTCTGAGACTAAGTACTTAATGCATTTTCTGTTCATTTCTTTTTTAGCTGCACATCAACTAATTTAGTCAGAATACATTTCTGTCACCTAAACATCTCTTGCCAGGAGAATCCTGCTATTTTCAGGGATGAAGATTTCCTTCCCAGCATGATTCACAGGCCAGCATCACACCAGTACTAATGACCAGTCCTGCCTCTGCTCTTCAGCCTTTGCTGCTAAAGTCCTTATTGCCAGAGGCTTTTAAAGAATCGTGAATTCAAAAGAATTGGGACTTGTGTCACTCTAATACAACAAATGTGCATTACTATCTCTCCTTTTTAGATTGAAAACACAAAACTGGAGGGACATAGGAAATTTCCATTACTGGATAACCTATGTGGAAGCCGTAAGTCTCTCTCCTGTTCTCCAAACTCTGTGTCTTAACCATAGATCCATCATTACCATTCATTTCATGGATGCATTGGTACTAGTACTACTGCTGCTAGTACCACTGTTTCAGCAGATGCCCTGTTGAACTGATAGAAAACATTCAATCTCCAATTTTTCTCCTTTTGCAGTGCAAAGGACTTTTTGGATGAAAAAACTGTCTAAGAACAGGTGTAACAAACTCCTCAGGCCTTTCACAAGAACAAATTGCATTTCTGTGATGTGCATTCCATGCGATAATTCATCACATATTTTCACTGAGAAACCTCCTGTGCAGCAGACTTTTGCAGGAATGGAGCATAAAATGCATTAACACAGAGAATTCACAGAAAACTGTCATTTGTATATTGATTTCCTCACATTTGTTGTTTGTTTTGTGCACATGTAATGCCATGTTAAGAACTGGGGGAGTTCATAAGGAAGCAGAAGCCACAACAGGACAGCTGAGAAATGGGGAGTGTCTCAGCCACAGAGTGGGTGGAGAAGCAGGTCCTCAGCACCTCTTGGGCACTGCTCCTTGTGCAAGTACAGTAATTTCACGACTGTAAGGCGCACTCTTTTGACTAAAATTTTGATTGAAACCCGGAAGCGCACCTTTTAATCCGGTTCTCCTTATATAGGGCAAAGTTTGGAAATCTGCCAACTGAGAAGTGCGAGCCACGAGCGCCGGCAGCCACGGCAGCCGCGAGAGCTGTGGCAGCCGGCACCAGGGGCAGGCGGGAGTGCCGGGGCCCACGGCATGGGGAGGGCCCCTGGGGTTGCATTTGAAGGCTGTGCCAATCCATGAAAAATGTTTGCAAATTGAGCACCTGCCACTAAACCCCGTGACCACGCGATTCTGTTACTAATTTGTTACTTTGTTGCACGTGGATCCTCGCTGCAAAAAAAAACTGGGCTTTATAGTCCGGTGCGCCTTATGCATGGACAAAGTTCGGAAATTTGCTGACAACCCGGAAGTGCGCCTTATAATCTGGTGCACCTTATAGTGGTGGAATTACAGTACAAGGGCTGTGCTGCCACCACTCAGCCACGGCACAGACTCCCCTTGCAGACAACTTACCCTATTCACTCAATTACCTAATATTTAAGAAACAGAGGCATCCTTTCTGACCATTAAATATCTGTCTGTGTCTTCCTTTCCCAGCTGGAGAGGCAGGGTGTTGCACGGGAGCAGTGGTGAGTGCTGCTCCTGCAGCACAGCAGCACAAGGAGGGCAGACAGATTGGTCACAGCCAGAGGCACTGCCTAAACCAAAAGTTAGAAATATACTGTGAGCCACTTCTCTATTTTTCATCCATTACTTTGTCACATGATGTGTCCAGACTGCTTTTAAATCATTTCAGAGATGTGACTTCTAACACTTTTTCTAGGGAAGCTATTTCACAGTTGATTACACGTCCTTGTTAAAATTTTGGCTGGATAGTCAACTCAAATCTCCTTTTGCTCACTTTCTTACCTTTATATGCAATTATACCCCCGAGAATTGCTCTAAACAATCACCTAATGCCTTCTTGTTTGTATCTTTCAAGCACATGTAAACACTTACAGCAGTTTTGGATACCATGTGAGGGATCTTAAAATCTTTAGCTCATAGGTGCTTTCTCCATGGATCATCTCCTCCTGTTAGGTATTTTATCCTTCTTAAAGTTCTTTATAATTAGTCATCATCTTCCTAGGAAGGCTGGTGCCCAGGTCTGCATGCAAGCTGTAATTTGTGAAACAAAGATTTCATATTCATAATGCTTCTAGGCTGCACATAGTTTTAAATTATGCTCAGTGTCCTACTTTCACCAGTAATTGTATCTCTTTTTTCCTAACCTTATACAGAAAGAGAAGTGAGCAGCTTTTCAGTTTAATTAGTTTGGTTTCTGACAGCCTAAATGGGCAGTGCTGTAAAGAGCTGCAAGGTTAAAAGATTTTCCTGGGGTATTATAGAACTGCAAAGAAAAATACACACATTTTGCTTATAAAATAGAAGCAACATTACAAGGGATAATAAAATATTTTCCTCCCTTTTTTTTTTTCTTAAGGCACACAACCACTTTAGGAGCATGTGTTTGTCATCCGTACTCCTAAAATAAGCTACACATAAACATATTCCTAGTACCATCCAGATATTTTTCATGACAGTCAGATGTGACAGACAAGATGCTCTCTGTTGGGACTCAGAACATTCAGTGTTGATGCATGGTAGGAGCTCTCTCTGCATAAAAAAATGAGTAAGGTCTCCATAGAAGCTACTTGTAGTGTTTTGATAGAAAAATTCTTTCGGGCAATCAATAAATGCCACTTTTTATCAGGAAAAAAATGTGCATGAATTTATACCAATACCTGATTCCAGTTTCTTAAGAGGCCCCTGTGAGAAACTGCATGAAAACTTTGGACATTGTGGTGAAAAGGAGCATGCCAACACCCCGTGGACTTCAGTATGGTTTAGAGCAGTCAGGATGAAAATAACATGGGATGAGTCTGTGGAATTTTTAATCAGAACAACTACAATGAATATGTAGAATATTACTGTTATTACAAATAATGATAATTTAGACTGAATTATCCAAAACCTCAAATCCCTCAGTTCTAAAAAAACCACAAGATCATTCTCATGCACCTATCACAGGATCACCTGGGTCTCCAACTGTTCTCAAAAAAGGAGAGCTGTTTTTTCCCTTCAGGTGAGCAGCCTTTTTTAAGTGCTGTAAGCACAACTGGCATCATATCCATCTTCTTTCCTCATTTAATACAGTGAGACAAAAAATATGAACAAGCATGTGAGGAAAAATATATGAAACCCAAAGATTACATCTTTTTATGAATAGCATGGTAGAATCCAACTTTTGAAAGACATCTCTTTATTGCCTCTTCCTACTGTACTTTCACTTGATGATATTTCCACCTCAGACCTTTTCAGTAAAATTTTACTTTCCTCAATATTTATTTCCTGGCATCTGGTTTCATCTAGCTGCTGATTGACACTCCAAAACATAAAACACTGCCTGCAAACTCCAGCTCACTTAGAACTATTGATCTGTGTTAGTAAAGTTCTCTCTTTCACCCCAGCTCTCCTCCATCAGAATGCACAGTGTCAGGGCACCAAAGAGGGCTGAAGTTTTCTTCAGGGCTCCCTTAGATCAGCCAGGCACTGCACAGTGGGAGCTGGAAGCAGCTCACATTATGGTCTGAGCTGCTTCTATGAGAGGATGAATGGGAACTGCAATTTCAGGAGATGGTCTGATTAAAGCACATAAGCCTTTCATCTATTTTTGAATCCTTATTTTAAGATTACAGTGTACTGGGCTGCCCTGGAAAGCATCTAGACAACACAAACCTGTAAGCACCACTAAGGCAGGAGAGAAAGATGAGTTTAGAGAGGAAAATAAGATTCCCATTTTTTTTATTCTCCCAAATGGATAAAAACAATCTTTAATTTTTTGAAAGGAGAGGGGAAAATATTGCCATGGGACCATAACTAATAAGACAAAGAAGGGATTCACAGAGGCCATGTCTTCAAGATTTGATACTAAAACCCAGTAGCCACTCTCCCCTTTGCATGAGTGTTCCACACAGGTCATACCTGCTTACAAACTGCCAGAACCTGAATGTGAGAAGACAAACACCTGAATGGAGTTTACCTGGAAGCATTTTCTGGGTGTTTGAGTAGTTTTGAACCGCAAACAAACTTTATTTATCACAGTAAAGTCAAGATGGATTGGCTGGTATTACCACCAGCCCTTTAGCTGGCATTCCCACCAATCCTTTATTAACTAGCTCTACATGCCTTCTTTTACAGACCTATTTCCTCAGAAAACTCTGACTCCTTCCTTCACAGACCTCTCTCTGATAACTCTGACTCCTTCTCTTATTAGCAGCTTCACACAGTGCTGATTCCTGGTCTCACAGGAAATTCCACATAGATCTCACTCCTCTTTCATTCTGCATGGCTGGCTAATCCCAAGCTGTCCCTTTCCTGGCCCCCTAACCCTGTCTGTCCCTCACACAGCATCTTCTCACCACATCTGTCCCTTACCCCCCTCCCAGCACAGCCAGCAGACTCAGAGTCTCCAACTACAAATACCTGTATCTAATATTCAGCTATCCCACTCCTTTATATCCCCCAAAATGATTGAGCAGACACAGATGTTTCCACTCCTTGCAAGTCATTGGGGCAGATTCCCTCCCTCATTTCAGCCTAGCTACTCACACTTATTAATGAGAATCATCCTCAATATGTAGCAACCATAGACAGAAAACTTCTGAGGTAGTGCTGGCAGCAGCAGCAGCAATGCAATCCCACCATTTTTCCGAAGAGATGCAATGTGAGGCTGGATTCTGGCAAGGTCTGGTGTTGATTGATACTTGATAAAATTTCAACTGTTTCTACCGATCAAAGATATTGAAGTGTTTTTTTTCTTTATGTCATATTCAAGTGAATTTACTTTGCCAGAATTCCCTCTTCCTTTCTTTCTGTTAATTTTCCCGTTATTAAATCTGACGCAGGTGTTGACAGAGGGTACATTTCAATACTCATTTTGTTCTGTATCAGTCTTATTTCTCACTCCACACTATCAAACTCAAAGGCTTTCGGAGTGCATGAAGTAATCTGATGCTTTTCTCTCTGTCCCATTGTCTGTGTGCATGTTTCTCCAGAGGTGTCTGCAGTGCAGCACCGATGGGCTGTGCTGGGGCTGGCAGTGACAACTGCTGGGCTGTCCCTTCCCCACCCATGGCAGGAAGAGACCTTCTGTCAGCACCTCAGCTCTTCATTTCCCCTGAACCTTAGGTATCACCTACCAGCTGGCAGCAACATTTCATAAACAGATTTACACATCAGACGGATCAGAAAGAGCGTTGTAGTCATTAGGGAACAAATACTTCAAGATATTGCATCGATTACAGCTCAAAACTGCCTAAAATGAACATTGAAAATGTTCAAATACTTGGAACAGAAGGAAATTTCCTCCTATGTTTGGCTGCTTGCATTTTGTGCAAGGTTGGAATTAAAGAAACATGAATATTGTCTTAGGTTGTGAAAAAGGTGAATGTACAGGTGAGAACTAAGATGAAATTTCTCTACTGTGAAGGTTTTGTGTAACATGCAATTTGTATTCTTTCCAATATTGCTTACTTCCTAATCTTTGCCACAGAAAAATTAGCAGTAGAGAAAAACCTCATAATCCACTGAAATGGACACTCAGAAAATAATAAACATTACTTCAGAAAATGAATAAACCTGTAATTAATCATAATTTCTCAACTCTAAATTAAGATTAGATGAAGAGAGCTCTATACTCTCAGTCTCTCCTGCCCACCCCCACTTCCACCTTTTTTTTTCTCTTCTTTGTTTTTATTGAAGTCACGTCTATTTCCCTTTTAAAACTCAGATTGTGTTTAGCAAAGAGACTTCTTTGTTTATAGGGCTCCTCATGGCCTGGAACCACCAGGAGGTTTCCTGTATTTAGCTCTGGTATTGGGACTGTGCATTTTAATTTGAATGTTTGACTGATCTTCCTGCACTTCTGAGATGTGGCCTTCAAAACCCACTTATTGCAAATATGGAGGCAAAAAAAAAAAAATTAATTACTAAACAGTGTTTTCTCTTTAACTTAGTTTATTTTTATTATTAAAACTGGCTACCAGGCTTCTAAGAGCCCTCAAAATATTCTTATTTCTAGTGTTTTACACTGCTGTAAGGCCAAGGAATGAATACACCAGGGAGCCCTCTTTGTTTTCGCAGTCTAGACTGGTTCTCCATATTCTGTGAAGGGGCCGTGCTGGTGGCAGCCACTGACATACACACAGAGAAACACTGGTGTTGCTGCTTGCCCATCAGCAGAGCACTGATAACCCTGAGCCTGCTGTGCTTCCCACCACCCTCCATGGGAGTCTGGAGCTGCTGGCAGGGAGCAGGGGCCAGGTCTCACCAAACACACCGTGGATTTCAGACATACACAGCATGCAGAGTTGCTGAGAGAAATCAGCATCAATGGGTGTGGAATAGCATTCATTTTATTGTAGATTTACTCTCACTGGCTTTGTGGCAGTGATCAAGAAGGGTGGGGTGGAACTAGAATGTGACTAACCCTCCTTGTCCCAGCACCTAATGTGAAGCCATCACACATTTAAACAGCTCCTCCTGGAACTGCAGCTGCTTGGGGAGATAGATGCAAAACACTCAGATAATGCTGCCAGCACTGGTGAGCAGAGCTGCCCTGAGCAAAGAGCAAAGTGCTGCAGTCCATGGTCCCTGCTGGGATAAAGCCTGGGTAGTCCAAGCTGTGCTTTACTGGTAGCTGAACATCTCCAAAACGTAACCTCTGTGCTGCTGTGGGTAAGAGCAGTGCCACCCCTGCAGAAGGCTGGTGAGGTCCCCATGCAGGGACAGCCACAGTGGGTACACAGAGTTCCACACGTGGAGCAGCTCCTGTCACTGGCACCCAGCACAGCACAATGTCACAAGGCTTTGCCAAGCCTCCCCTCTGAATCCACCAGCCCCTGCCCAGGCCTTGAGAACGTGGCACCCACCTGGTGTCAGAGGAAAGGCACAGAAGCCATTGTGGCCATGCTCTGAGAAACCAGACCTCTACAAATGAAGTGTAAACTCTTCATTAGGTGGCCAGCTGCTGACTTGCCTGCAGAGCACCACAGGAGTGTGGAGCAGGTATAGGGCAGCTAAAGGTGCCAGCCCATCAGCCTTTGGGCTCTCTTCAGTACAGAGTACTCTCTCCCTGCTCTAGGGCTCTTGTCCCCAAGCCTTTTGTCCCTGCTTCACACTGACGTGCCATGTGGCCCCGTGTGCCTGGCAGCAGTGTGCAGTGACTCCAGCTGTGCTCTGCCCTGCAGGCCAGCTATTGTGTTCTAAAAAACTGATTCCTGGGCTGGGTCTGACATGTGGCAAAGCAACAAAGTACTTCTCATTATTGATATGCATGGAAGGGTCTCACAGGTCCAATCCACTACCTGACATGTTTTTAAGTGCATGCAGATACAAACACCAGGAAAATAGCATTCAGCCCAGCCTGGACCCTCTCCCCCGGTATGTGATAATCCTGATTAGCTGACAGTGTGGACAGACTTCACTTACTTCTCAAACAAGCTCTGCTGCTTAATGAAATGAACAAATCCACTTCCAACCTCAGAAGAGAATTTAACTTCCTGCTTCTTTAAATTATGCCTGCAGTGCCTCAAACTTTTACTGATGTGTCAGCAGGTATATTCCAAAAATTACATCTATAGAAACAATTGCCTTCCCCTTCTGCTATTCTCTGTTCATCCGTGTGGAATCTAATTCTAAAAAAAAAAGTTATCTGCTAATAATAGTGATCTAATCTCTATTCTGAGATCTGACAATCTGCAGGACTGGGTCTAACAGCCTGGGTGAAGTGATTACCAGTCAGTGGTGTACCAAAACATGGGGCAGATCCACACTTTGCCCACCTATTTTACTCCAGACTACTCATCAAAAGGAAAGATCCGTGCTGTGGTACTGTTCAGCTATGTAGCAAAAAAATCCTATTTTTTTTCATAGCTCTGTGAAAATTTGATGCATAGTGCGCTGCATGTCTCAAACCTGTCTTTATTTTAAAGTTCATGTCCACTTTCCAATTGTTCCTATGTTTACAACACTTTGTAATAATTACAGCAAACATCAGCTTTGGTCAGCAACTAAGCCCCACACAGCTGCCCTCTCACTGCCCCTCCAGCAGGAAGGGGAGAGCATGGGGAGAGGTAAAGTGAGAATTGTGATAACGACAGTTTAATGGGACAGAAAAAAAAATTTTAGGAATTTCACGATTATAAGCCGCACCTGATGATTAGCCGCACTACTGGGGTAGGCTGGATTCTTCAATGAAAAGGGTGCGGCTTATAATCGTGAAATTACCGTAATTCAAATATACAAAACAAGTGATGCCTAAGGCAATGGCTCGTCACTGGTGCCCAGCCAGCTTCCCCCAGCTTCACATGCTGAGCACGATGCCACATGGTGTGGAGCATCCCTTAGGTCACTTGGGGTCAGTTCTCTCAGTTGTGTCATTTCACAGCACCTTGTGCCCCTCCAGTCTGCTCTGGCAGGGCATGAGAAAAGTCTTTGACTTGTATAAACACTGCTCAGCAACAACTAAACCATCAGCGTATTGCCAAGATTAATTTAATGTTAAAACCATATTACAGCCCTGTACCAGAAAATGAACTCTATCCCAGCCAAAAACAAGACAGCACCTTTCAGCAAGACCATTCAGCTTAGAAATGTATTTCACCCCAGTCAAATGTCACTTCTGGTGGTTGCTACAGGAGGTGTCACTCAGAACTCCCTCAGCCCTGCTCTTTCCCTCTCAGAGACACTTGCCATTCTGCTTTCCATGAGATAATGTTAGAAATCTCTCAATAGGAACAAAAAATCCTCATGGTGTTTGTTAGACAAGGAAAAGGGGTGCTGAGCACACAGATGTGGGAAGGTGAGGTGCATCCTTGGCACACCACAGCCCAGGATGTGTCTGGGGCTGGCTCTCCTGCCTAGCCAAGCCACTGTGCCAGGACCTGAGCACCAGGACCATGGACACTTCCTGAGGGGGCTGGAATGGCACAACCCTTTTCTGGAAACAGCATCAAGCTGGTCTGTCCTGCACAGGCTCCACTGATGGAACAGGGATGAGAAACTCATTGTTTAAGAGCTCAGATTTTCTTTGTAGTCTTAGGGTTTTTCTTTTCCATCAGATAAAACCTACATCTCCACTTGAAATGAAATAAAAACTCAGTGAACACCTTTTTCTTGAATAAGTATAAATCTAGCTGTGATTTTGTGTGCTTAGAGACTTCTGTACTGAAGTGTTTTCCAGCTGTATGCACAATTTGGGTTATAAATTTATTTAGTTTCTTTTGAATTCTGCAATTATTTAGCAAGACAGTAAAAAAACTTTTGGGAATTATGTCTATTTACATGTTTCTACTATTCATAAATGAATGATATATGACAGATTGTAAAAAGAGAAGATAATTTCAATAAGGGAATTTTCTGAAGAAGGCTATCCTACATTACACCTGCATGACACCTTAAACCGGTTTTATAAGAGGGAAATTCATGATTATTTGAAAAGACTAAGATGCTGTACTGTAGGAAAGGTAAATTGATCTCTTTTCCAATTTGCTTAATGCCATGAAACTCTGTATCTATCCTCATTCCTGCTTTTAAAAATAGCAAGCAGTAAGAAAAGTGGGAAATAAATGTCTGGTGTTTAAAAAGTGATGACTTTGCCGAGGTTCTGATTCTCCCTGGGGCTCAGTATGTAAAGCTGAAGTCTTGGCTCAAGGCACCCCGTGGATCATCCTGGCATCAGCACACTGTGCTCAACACAACACTGGCACCACCTGAGCTCAAAGGCAGAGCTGGACCACGAGCAGGTAAAGCCAAGGGGCATCTCTGGAGCAAAACCTGCTGCTGGAGAAATGCAGTACAGACCGCAGGACTAGCTGGGACTGAGAGCACAAGAAGCCTGCACGTAGATTGTCTGCCTGACCATCCATCATCTCACAAAATACAGATCCACACTGGAGGTACGAGATCCTTTGGATACACAATGAAAACCCCATCAGAACTGCAGATGCAATCAGCAGAAGAAATTTACTGATGACATTTTATAGTGAAGTGCAGAAAATAAAGAACTGTTTCCCCCTCAAAGATAGATATATTGCAATCTCCCTTCAGGAGACATGGAATGCAGCTTGGATAAAATTTTTCAGAAGGCTGAACTGCTTGGTGAAATTGAATATGCACAGTTTTAAAGAAAGTTTTATGGGAGTGATAGCTATCTCTATATGAAAAAATAGTACAGTAGCAAAATACAGTAATCTGAATGGATCCCACTTTTCTACATGTAGTGAGAATGTATCTGAGATTACTTGAAAAATCCATTAAAATTGCTTGTGTGTTGTGCTTCCATTCAAAGCAGAGTTTTTCTTCATTGGTTTGTGTTCCTCATATCCTGAATAAGAAAGATAATGTTGTTTTTGCTGATTTGTGTAATTCAAAATTTTAAATTCAAACCACACATACAAACCATTATCTTAAATTGAAATCTTAATCAAAATCAGGCAACAAAGGATCATCTCCGGGGACTGAATATACTGAAGTTTTATCCATAGAAGCCTATGTAGGACCACCATTACTGTCCTCCCAGAGATGAAGCACTGTGTTGTGCTCATTCTTCTGTCACAGAATCAGGGTGGTTGAGGTTGGAAGGGACCTTCTGGTCAAGCTCCAGCAGAGTCCCCTGGAGCTGGTTGTCCAGGCACAAGGCCAGAGGACTTTTGAAAATGTCCAGGAATGGAGACTTCATAACCACCCCGAGCAGCCTGTGCCAGTGCTTGGTCATTTGCACAGCGAGAAGATGTTTCCTGATGTTCAGAGGGAACATAAATGGATGAGATCCCCCTAAGCCTTCTTTTCTCCATGCTGAACAGTCACAACTCTCATCCTTTCCTCATAGCCAAGATGCTCCAGCCCCTTCATCATGCTCTCTTTTACTGGGGGGACCAGAACTAGACACAGGATTCCAGACATGGCCTCGGTGGTGCTGAATAAAGCAGAAGAATTTCCTCCTTCAATTTGCTGGCAATACCTGGTCAAATGCAGCTCAGGACACCATCAGCCTTCCTTGCAGTGAGGGCATGTTGCTGATTCATGGTGAGCTTGGTGCTCACCAAGACCCGCAGGTCCTTTTCTGCCAAGCTGCTTTCCAGCTGGATGGTCCCAGCATGAGCTGGTGTCTGGGGCTGTTCCTCCTCAAGTCCAGGACTTTTAGCCTCCTTGCTGAGCTTCATGTGCACACCAGCCAATTTCTCCAGGCTGTTGAGGCCTCTCTGGTGGCAGTACACCTCTCTCTGTTTTGTGTCATCAGCAATCTTGTTGAGGGTACACTTTGTCCCATCATCCAAGTCATCAATGAAATTGTGAACAGGATGCACTACTGCTCCTGGGGAACACCACAAGTGACTGAGCTCCAGCTTCACTTTGTGCCACTGACCACCGCTCCCTGGCGATTTCCATGCAGCTGGTTTTCAACCCACCTCACTGTCTGCTCATCCAGCCCATACCTCATCAGGTACCCTTCTTTAGGACAATCTTGCAGCAGTGTTCAGTGACTCAATGAAATCCAGGCAGACAAAACCACTGTTATCCCATCATCTACCAGGACAAACACCACAGAAGTTTATCATATTGGCCAAGAATGATTTCCCCTTGAAGAATCCAAGCTGATTGCCCCTACTGTCATTGGAGATGTTTGTCTCACGTTTTCTCATGTGGCACTATGAATCTGGCAATTTCGTCTTTGCATATATTCTCACTTGCAACAGTACATAGCACTGACAGGAATTTTTCTATAAGTCTTGTATTACTGATGGTATTGTGCATTTCTTTTCATTTTCTTTATGTGGTCCTCATTTGTGGTGGCCTTTGCAGTTCCTAAGCATAATTTCTTGTACCTGTTTTATGTACCCAGCTCCTTCAGAAAGAGCGCTGTTTATATTCAGCATATTTAAGGCCCTGCAGCAATGTGTACTGCAATAAAGACTAATCAAATTAATGAAACGGGTCTTAGATTGAGTTACAACTGACCAAGTATCAATGAATCTGTTGTACTGCTACACCACAGGATGGGTACAGGTCTCCTCTCAAACTACCTGCTGATGGGGCTGGCATTTACAGCGAATGACAACTGAAGTTTATAACCTATAACCAACACTCGGGGTCTTAAATTTCACTACTGCTTTCCATGTAGCTTGCACATTTCTGTATTTTGCTTTCATTGTTCCCCGCCTGCTCTTTTTTCCAGGCTGAATCTCATTTTATTGCCAACTTATACCTCTAAATTTTGCAGGTCTCTTTTTATTATTTTGCCATCTATTCTGGATTTTGCAACACCTTACAATTTAGTATGATCTGTAAATTTAATTACTGTCATGTTTGCCAAAGACCATAAAGAGTCAAATCAATTATATGGCTAAAAAAGAAAAAAGGAAACTTTTATTATGCTATAAATGCTCTGCTAAAAATCCCCCACAAAAAAAGTACTATACATTTCTTGGAACTCATAGAGGGAATTGCAAAGGGATCTAGATGATTTGCCTACATCATTTGTGTAATTTTAAAAAAAAAGTATTATTAACAAAAGTAAATATTAAAGAGATTAAAAATGGGACTTAATTCCTCTCTATGCAGATAAAATGTACAGGACAGGGTAAGACAAGCATTCATATTCCACGCTCCCCTATGACATAGAAATGAAACCTACCACAGTGCTACTGGAGCAGAATTGCCTCAAATTGATTCACATATTAAGGGCAAATGCAGGACACCAATTAATATTTGATTATATTTAATGCCTTTTTTCTTTTTTTTATTTTTTCTTTTTCAGCATTTCCAACATGTGTTATGTGTATGGTACAATTGTGTAATGCTTCAGTCCAATCTGACAGCATTTGAGCAAAGTCTATAATTCTCTGTCATTATTATCTCTGAGCTATTATGAAACTGCTGGGAATTAGAGCAGAGTAACCTTCATCATTCGACCAGGAACAACAGCAATTACAATTTGGTCTCTGACTGAGGTTAGAATAGATAAATTGAGCCAGATAATGATTACAATCTTTCAAATTCATCATTAGCTCTAACTGCATTTCTAATGCAGGAGACCAGATTATTGGGCCTGACCATGATAGCTGCTCCTGGCTTGTGCTACAGCAACATCACTAAGCTCACTCCTCTTTAATCAGACCTCTTGTTCTTAAAGAGCACAACCTGAGATACACTAATAGGTATTAATTTTACGAAGCAATTCAAGACTTTGAAAATCCCTTTTCAATGTTCAGCCTGAGTACCTGATGTTCAGGCAGAGCTGTTCTCCATTGGCAGAGAAAAAAAAATCCCTCTTTCAAGTAAAACATATGCTGAAAGTCCTCTGGTTAATGAAAGTACATAAACTAAGATGAACAATTTAGCAAGTTACCATGGTGCCTGAATCCACTAACATCCATGTCTTGCCCATAAATTCAGAGTCCATGCAAATTTCTCCTTGGAAAAGTTGATTTTATGTGCTTGATTTAACTATAATTAGGATTTATTTCCTCAACTGACTTAGCCTGTAACTCTGTTACCGGTGTCTTGTTGACAAAGAGATGCAAAGTCACAAATGCAAGAGAAGACCAGCCAAGAATTATGGGCTGAGTGTGGTCAGGGCACTGGCCAGACTTCTGAGCCCCTGCGTCTGCTCACATCAGTGTCTATCCATCCTGCAAGGACTCTTGGACAAGATGTAAGGAAAGCTTCTCCCATATTACCTAGGATGTAAAATACAAGACTTTAGTGCTGTGGTGATTTAGTGTAGAGGAGCCCTGCCTAGGTCTTGGCAGAGAGCTATTTCAGGAAATCTATACAAACCACCACGTATACCTTGATCGTGTTGGCCAAACGCAGATGCTCAGTGCCCTGTAAAAAACCCAAGGGTTTGGGGGTCATTCATGCAGGGCCCATGGGGATGACAGAGGATCCCCTTTCGCTTACATGCTAGTCTGTGGAGGCAGAGAGATGGTCTAATGCAGACACCCAAAGGCACTCCAAAGAGGGTTTGATGGCTCCATGTAGAGCTTTCAGAGTGCTCCAGACACCACAATGGCTGCAAAGATTCAGAGCCTTCAGGCACATTAATTTTACCCATGTTTTTATCCTCTTTTTTAGAAAGACATAGCTGACACAGATATAGAATTAGCAAATTGTCCTAATCGATACAAGCACCTACTATCAGCTTAAAAACCACCAGGTGTTAATTATGAGATACCAAAAACACATCACTCACTCACAAACTCTGTGCTCCACTCAGCTCCCAGCCCACGCTCCCTCCTTCCCTCCCTCAATCTTACCTCTCAGACAGTAACAATTGCTTTTGTGAGACATTTATCATTTCACAGCTTCAAGTTTCTCACTTGAAGCTCTGCCCTTCAAACTCTCAAATGAAATGATGGCTAAATTCTGCTCTCACCCACCAGGCTACTGTGTAAATGGCACTTCTTACTACAAAAGTATTTGGAGAGATTTCTGCTGGACTTTGACTTGTGTATGTTTATTAGCCTCCCATGGAAGGCAGTACAGATGCTGAGGAATGGGTAATGAGAGATTACTTGGGATGTGTGAGAGGGAAACTATATAGAAAACTACAGTGGCTTTCAGGAAAGGAGATGTTTTGCAGGAAATATAAAGTAGAGATGAAAGAGAGGGGGAGACAGTGAAACCCATGAAAGATTCACTGACATCATCAAACACTGTCTTTCTGCCATGATGATAGACATGATGATCAAGGTAGGTCACAGAAAACTGCAAACTAAACCCAGCAGTCATTGCTGGTGCAATCTGCTGTGGTGCATTCAGAAGCTAGAAGAGAACCCAGGGACAGGTGATGGCCACAGGCTGGGTGAGACATGGCCCTTGTTTCTATCTTTCTTAAAGGAGCACAAAGATGAGAGAGACAATAGAAAATTTGGTGTGTTACAGAGTTCTCTGTTAAAAAGGTGGCAGATGTCACTCAAATGTCTCTTCTCTGTTCAGAGACGCTTGTTGTGGTCAGCAGCTGTGTTGAGCCACTGGCAGGCATGAGGGGGTCACAGGCAAAGCTGAGCATAAGCCAAGCCCAATGCATTTTCAGAAATGAGCATCTAGGTGAAGCATCAGGAAAATCATAGAAATGTTCTGTGGCTTGCTCAGGTCTTCAGCTCTGACATGTC
>VRYO01001878.1:37769337-37782268 GCA_009812075.1 Sialia sialis
AAATGTTTAGGTAAAACCAATAATTGATGTGAGACTCTCAATTCATTTGAGACTGGAAGCATTTCTGTGGAGAGCTCCAATTGGACAGCTGATAGGGTGATTGGGGAGGTGTTGTCATTTAAACCCAGTTTGAAATTACAACCCATGCAGCCACTCCCCTTTGCCCTCTGCCTCCTGTGACAGGGGGAGAGATTCCGAGTTGAGATAAAAACAATTTTATGGAAACAGCAACAAAATAAGAAAACAAACAGTAACAGGAACAATACTAACAGCAAACAGTGTATAAAAGAGGGTGGTTGCATGTTAAATGCTCATGGATTCTGACCTGACCCACTGCCACACAGCCAACAAGACAAAGAACGGCCCAAGATGCCTCCCCACAAAGGTTTTTCTTCCCAAACCTACGCCTCTCCTATGAGGAAAGGCTGAGAGAATTCGGTTTATTCAGCCTAGAAAAAAGAAGGCATAAGGGTGACCTAATTGTGGCCTTCCAGTGTCTGAAGGGAGCCAACAAAAACAAGAGCATGCAGGGAGAGGACAAGGGAAAAGGGCTTAAAACTGCAAGGGGTTTTAGATTAGATATATGGAAGAAATCATGACAATGATGCGGCACTGGAACAGGTTCCCCTGAGAAACTGGGATTGCCCCATCCCTGGAAGTGTTCAAGGCAAGGCTGGGTAGAGCTCTGAGAAATCAGTCAAGTGGAAGGTGTCATGCCCATGGCCAGGGGCCTCATAATGAGATGATCTTTAAGGTCCCTTCCAAGCCAAACCATTCTACGATTCTGTGGTCTACCTCACACTATTTACAGACAATTTTGCACCGGTGGCGAAAGAGGTAGGACAAAGGCACATGGGCAAACCCACCTTTTCAAGATTCACACTATAAGCATTCTTAAACTGACTGTAGCTTGGTATGGGGATACCTGAGCTCAGAGCAGACCCTGCTGTGCCACCAACAAGCTCCTTTCTCGAAGGAAACCAGAAAATCAGGAGCTCAGCAGAACACTCTCCTGACCCCAGAGACATGTTTTGGGAAGGAGGAATCCTTCTCAAAGCTTTACTGTTTCATTGAGGCAGAAGTTGCAGGGACAGGGATGTTGTGAAGAATACTATTTTCCACACTGCTTTTTATTCCACTGTTTATATGTAAAGACTTTTCCTGCTCTCTGATTACATAGCATTTAAAATAAGAACATATTTAATTAGATGAGTGTTAAACTTGGGCTGGGGAAGGCATCCAAAGAGTATTTTTGTTAGACAGTTTCAGGCATAACTGGGTGAGGGAAGTTCCAATGTCTCCCTACCTGAATGTTTCATTTCTTTAATTTACTGGAGAAAGGAACCAAACCTCCATTCTCCGAATATCTTTTCCATTAAAAAATAAAATTCTTTCCTGTCTTGTTTTACTCACCATAGCCCATCATTTTTCATATTTGCCTTTCTGTTCACACGGAGGAGTTCCTGGCCCTAACCCCACACGTAACCCCAACCCTAATCCAGCAGGCAGGAGAAGCTGAAGCTGCAAACATTAGCCCTGAGGACGTGGATGTGACAATCACACCAGATGTGAAACCTGGTTACTGGCTGTGAACTTTTCTCTTGGGAAAGACGCTAAGCATCCCTCCTTAAGCAATGTGGTGTGTCAAGATTTCATGACAGGTCATCTCAGCATCTGGGAGTTTGCTTTGCTTCTAGCAAAACTGTTAGAACAGACTGGCAGTGCTGTATCAAACGCATGGAAAACAGACCTTAAACTACCTGATAGTTAATAGTCATCTAAATATATTTGACTGAAGCATTCAAATGCCTGTCAAACGATAGGAAGAGGAACTGAAATAGTCTAATCATCTGGGAGCACAGGTATTTACAGGGCTGTGAGACAGTGAAAAGCCATCCTTTCTAAATAGCTGGAGCCACTTCCCATTGGGACCTTCTGGCTAAACCAATGCCAGGCACTAATCCTGGTGCCAGTGCCAGGAAAGGAAGTGTGCCTTAGTCTGCAGGGAAGGACACCAGAGTAAGTGGTGTGTCTGTGCTGGCTCAGCCATAGATGTCCCAAGCCATGCAGAAATCACTATTCTTCTCTTAGCCATAAGCAAGAACAAGGCTTGGGATGACTGGATATTGGCCAGGACACTCCAGAAGAGGCAATTTTTAGGATGATAAAACTAATTCAAATTACCACTTTTCATTACTTCTTAAAATACCTGCCAATCGCACGATACTGGGATGCAGCTTCTTAAAATCTCCATCATGCAATTTCTGGCACAGTGATGACCCTGGCAAGTCTCTCAGACAGGAGGATTTTGTTCAATATCTCTCTGCTGTGTATCAGTTTGTCGTGAAACGTTGAGCATGTGTTGTTTAATGTCAGGCAGAAGCACAGCTTGGCTACTGCTTCTGCTCCTTCACCGTTTCCCTTCTCATCAGAGCCTGCTCATTTCCTGAGCAAGTGCTCATTTCGTTCGTGTGCTTGCAGTAAGTACCAAGCAAAATCTACCCATTCTAACAGAACCTCTCAGGAAAAAACAACAAAATTATAATTTTATGACTGATGAGTTTAAAAGCACCCCAGGAGATGTTGCTGGCAACGTCAAAAGCAAAACTGTGATGACTTTCTGTTTCCCTGCCTTTGCAAAGAGTGTTGCAATGCATCCTCTGGCAGGAGTGTCATCTCCTTAGGGATTATGGAGGAGAAATGCTAAACACTTACCTCAGATTTAATAGATATGGAAGCTTTTCCAAGTAGTAGGTCTTACATATACATATATAAATATCTCTCTCTCTATATATATATATATCTGTCCTTGTCTGTAGCCACCAGAAGCAATGACTTCTGTACTTGTGATTTCCGTATGGTTTAATTCCTTCAGAATAAGGCAAAGTGAAAATGTTTGGACTTTGCAAGATCCAGGAATACAGGCATCAGTGACACTTGTGAAAGACAAGTTCTAAATATAATCCTCTCAGAACTAGAGAAGGATAATTATGACAACCAAAGATTTTTATTTTCTAACAACAAATGGCACCTAGATTAAGACATCGGGTCACCCATGCCCAGAACACTTACTCAAGTCTTTAATTTTCTAAAGATCAACTGGCAGCAAGGTCCTCTGTTTGAATTATTTTGATATTATTTAGTATTAATCTTTGTGGCACACAGTAAATATTCTCTTTGAAAATGCAGTTCAAGTTATTCATTCACCAAAATATATTCAAACCACAGTCCTGAAAATCTGCAAATATTTGAAGTGACTTGGAGTCATTTAACAAATTATCTTCCAAAAACATCTGTGCTTAAATTCCCTGCTAAGGTAACAAACACTGCTTCCTATCAACAACTTTTGCAAATTGCTTTATTGAACTAAGAAACCAAACACAAAGAAATACCAATTATTCTAAATCCAAAAGACATAGTGAAAACACTTTCTGCAAAATGACAACTAAGTAGTAGTGCTTTATTTATAATTGTGAAATAAATATTGGTTAATCAACACCAGGAGTGCCAGTTTCTATCTTCCATTTAGGTGAAATTTCAGCTGCCTAACTCATTATCAGCTCGCAGCAATGCCTGCTAATCAGTTGCAGTCGCATTAGACAAAATACAATTCATCTGATATGGCAGTAATTAAATCATACTCTGGGGAAAAGATAATGGTGAATTATATGACATCTTGAGAAATGATAATAATTACTCCATGGGGGTTCTATTCTACTAGGGATTAAATACTTTCAAGACTTTGTAGAAAATACTTAATTTGAAAAAAAACTGCTAAAGATAAAAGTAAGCAAAAACTAAACACTGTTAATCTTATCAATCATTCACATTTCTGGCACTATTGCAGCTCTTTTGCTTTTACTCTATCCCCAAAGTGCTTTAGCTTGTCTGTGGAAGATTATGCAAGCGAATGCATGACTCTAATTGATTGTGGCTTGACAGCTCTTGTGCAGAGGAGCTTGGCCAAGGCCAAGAACACTGAGCCAAAGGGAGAGGCTCCACTGGGAGCAGAGTGAGCAGCTCAGTATCTAGAAAGCACAGAGAACAATAAAGAGCTGGGGAAATCTAGAGTGTGGGAGAAGGAAGCAGAAGCCAAATCTAACGTTTCCTAATAAAATTTAAGTTATTGTAAACTGCAAAAATAATGAGACTTGAGTCCCAGCTCTATTGAACAGCACTGGATCTCTAAGTTCTGCACCTGCATTTAGGGTGCCAGTAGGAATTATGGATCTACGTCTGCTCTGTTAGTGTCAGTTGTTTGGGGGTTTTATTTCCTCTTGGTTTCTTTCAAAGCAACACTAAATACTTAGATAAGACATTCCTACTCATGGAATTTTTGCAGTGTTTTAATAAAAAGCAAATTCACTGGATTCATATTATGATTTGGTATTTTATATAATGTGTAAAATGAATGTGAAAGAAAAAGAAAATACGTGTCTTTTGTCAGTGCTTGTTGGAATGAAATTAAAAAGCTCAGATCTTACCATACCTCATTTGGTCTTTTTCATAGAATCCTTTTCCTCTGTTTCTAAGACCTAGAGCCCTAAACGTATTTCCCACCCTTTCTTTCTCTGGTACAATGGGCAATTTGTGACACAACTCTTGGACAAGCACTTCGTGACCCTGGTGATTCACTACGACTAACTCTGTCAGTTTAGTTTAAAATCACTTCAATTAGTATTTCAGTGTGAGATGACTCCTTTTCGTGGTAAAGTCTGGTGCAAATATCCATTTTGCTCTTCTTCTGTGTCATCACTTACCCTGAATGAATGTCTTTTACACTTCGATTATCCATCAGACCCTCTAATTCTTTGGTTGTTCAAAGGTAAAAAAGGATCAAAGCCAGTTAGCACAGATAGTCCAAAACTGTATAAGAAGTGTTTCTCCAATTGTTTGCTTTCCAGCTTTGTGGAATACTCTATTTCTGTGGGACTCTTCTCCTATAATTTAAATCCATTTTCAACCTTTAAAGAGCTCATAGAACTCAAAACTATATGATCTCCTTATGCAGAATTGAACCTTCCTAACATCTTTTATGATAAATACAAATAGGGAGAAATTTAAAATGAAAGAAAATATAGTAGAGTTCAAGCAGGGTTGAGTATTGGATATCAAATTAATAAAAATTCTATGTCATGACTTTTTTAAAAGAATATGAAAGAAATACAGCACACTTTATTCTGAGGCTGTCCTCCGGAGCCAAGTGCTCTGCAAATCACATTCCGTGATGATGCAGGAGGATTTCACATTGCCAGCAGCTAGGCTGGATCTGGCTTATTAATATGACATGATAATAGGTAAGTTCTAAAACAAGCACACCATTGCATAAGTGAAACTCTGTGCAATTTATCAGTGTCTGTGAGATAGCACTGACTGTGCCATAACACTGCTTTCTCTAGCCAAATAATGGGCAGCCAACAAATCCAGGTAGATAAGAAACAGGTATGGGGCAAAGTGGGGCCAGCACCTGTCCCGAGGACGTGTCAGCCAAACGCTGTGCTACTTGCAGGGTCAGTGTTTTGATGCTGACTGTGGCTCCACGTGCACTAGTGGTGCCAGCAATGGGCTTCTTAATTCTACAGCTCCACCTGGCAGTTCTGCCAATCTGAGGAGAGACACACATCTAACACTGCCGGGAATACAGAGACAGGTATACACTTATGCTGGGTGCTGTGGACTCTCCAGGCATGTACAGTAATTGCACGATTATAAGCCGCACCTTTTACATTGAAGAATCCAGCCTACCCCAGTAGTGCGGCTAATCATCAGGTGCGGCTTATCTATGGACAGATCCTGTGGTCTACCCGGATGTGTGGCTTCTAATTAGGTGCAGCTTATAATTGTGAGATTACTGTACTTCTCTCAAAGGGTCCCCCATTGCCATCTAAAAAAAACCCTATTTTTTAAAATATAATTACTGGTGCTGTTGTCTAGGCTGTTGCATGATTCCAAACTGCTATGACTGTGCTAGATGGCAGGCCATCAAAACATATTTGCACCCAGAGACATGGTTATTGGTTGGCCCACACAGTGAATAATGAAGTATTTTAAATTCTAAAGAGTTGATGAACACATTTTTTCCTGCCTTAAATCCACACATGGGAAGAACCAGGAAGGGATGGGCATAGTAAACACTGGAATGCTCATACATGGTATGCACAGAACCTGAGGTTTGTTCCTCACATTTCTTGGGCCGACTCATTTAATAACTGTTTAGAAGCACAAGTATCAAAAATGCAGAGAGAAATAATGTGCTTCAATATTTTTGACTCAGGAAACTTCAAAAGAAAACCTGATCAAAGCAGCACAGATAAATGTCTGTAATATTACCCTGACTGATCTCCTTCTGAATTGCTAACATACACATTACGTGCTGAGCACACCTTGAGGAGATCTAATGTATATTCGTGCATACTTTCACATTGTCAAAGCTGACTTTTCCCTAGTCTTTTTTTATTAAATGCATACTTTCTCCCAGCTGTTACTGAGTTGCATTTACTGTTCTGATCATCAGGGCTGGTGACTGAAAGGAGTGTCGGCTGCATTTACCCTGGTGCCCAGCTGCACACCCTACAAGAATGGGTTCACCATTCAACCATTTAATAACCTCCTAACCTGACTTGCTATTCCGGATCTTTATATTTTTAGGGAGTTGTGGATGACACATACAACAACTCATTTATCTTTTTTTTTTTTTTTTTTTTATGTGGAGCATCAGGTAGCAACACTGATGTGAGGTGGATACAAGTTTTCACTTGCAAATGAAGTCTCTGACATTTTTTGTCTGTGACTTCACACTGCTGAGTCATGTTTTCCTATTTTCAAATCTTCTTTTAGTTTTTAAATGGCAGTCCAGCTCAATTCTCTGTACCAGTTCTGTACGTCTGACTTGCCAATAAGCAGCTGACCATCATTCAGTCCTAGAAGCCAGTTCTCTGTTTCACAGTTCTTCCTTTTTTTCATTTCATATTAACTCTGGTGGCAGCTATGGTTTAAAGCTGTGGTGGTGATGCATCATGGACAGGTGCTGGAGTGATAGATTCCAGCTCTGGCCCACAGCTCAGTGGGGAGCACAAGCTGCTTCACTTTTTCATCCCTCTGCAGTGCTTTAGTAAATAAACTTGGGCTTTCAAATGGAAGCCCCTGCATGATATTGAGGGGCAGAAGAAAACCAAGCCTGGGCACAAAGTATGAATCACATCTGCTTTCATCCCAGTGATGGGCAGCAGGCTGCAGACTGCCAGGATGCTCTCAGCAGATTTAGCAACAGGAGGAAGCTCAGGTTTCTCCTTCATTAACAGGGTTGGTCTTGGCTTTCCATACCCTTCTTCAAAATGCATGGAACTGGCATGTATTCCCCCTCCTTCCCTCAGCTAGGTGCCAAAATCTGTCTCTTTGAATCCTGGTATCCCCTGTCACCAGCCAGGCTGTGCAAACTAGTGATGCTGACAGGACTTTTTGTGACTGGCAGCCTCCCAGGCAGGGCTCCCCCAGCATGGACCTGGGGAACCTGGGGCTTTGGTGTGCCCCTTGAATCAAAGATCCCTTTGAAAAGGGTCAGAAATTTCATGTGAGCCTTTGTTCTGCATGAGACTCAAGCTTCATCCTCCACATTTCTTCCTGTACCTGTATCCTTCATCAAAAGCAAAATGAGCATCACAGAAAATGCTCTTGTGTTCAGGTGGCCATACTAGCTGGTTCTGGGATGCATGGATTGTCAAAGGCTAACAAGGTTTGTTGGTGAAAACATCTTGGGCTAAATGTTCTGTTGCATGGCTGCAGCCCAGCCTGATGTGGCACTGATCTCAGGGGTGTGCTGGACTGCTTGCCAGCAGCAGCCTTGTTTTAATTAGAAGTTGAACATTAGACAAAAATAAAACCTGAACATCCTATCTTCAAAGTCTCACCATTTACCTTAGACTTACATTTTGGGGTTTAATTGACTCCTGGTGAGAAACTGAAATGTTAATGGTTAATGACTAAAAGCAACTGCTCATTTGTGGAAGGGCAGAGTGCTTTGCTGTGGCAGAGTTTGCACCCCCCCAAGGGGAGAAGATGAGATTTGGGTGTGGGGTGCCAACATCTCTGATCCATGTGTGCAGAGCACAAGGCAGAGGTGAACACCCACCACCAGGGATCAGGAGATATACTTTGAGCCAGGTAAGAGGTAGATCCTGAGAGGTGGGACTGTGCATCTCATCGTACCAATTGTCTTCCCCTACCTGTCCCCCACTCCCAGGAAAGGTCAAACTCACACTGGACATTCTTATTCACACATGAGGCTAGGAGAGGTAGCTTTAATATCTTAGAAGATGTCATAAACCATCAAAGACCTCTGAAGCACCCCCAGACTCACTTCTGAGACCTTCCAGTTCTGAAAGTTCCCCACCCTGCAAGGTACCTGGGCATTTCCACCTAGACTGGAAGTATATTAATATTAACTCATTGAACTCTGTTTCACAGCCTCTCCCCACTCCTGACAGATCAAGACTTGCAGCCATCACTTCAATAAGACCGTGAACATCACTTTGCAACAATCAGATCTTGTCACGGGATCTGTGGCTGGTGATATCTTTCTCCTTCCTTCCTTCCTTCCTTCCTTCCTTCCTTCCTTCCTTCCTTCCTTCCTTCCTTCCTTCCTTCCTTCCTTCCTTCCTTCCTTCCTTCCTTCCTTCCTTCCTTCCTTCCTTCCTTCCTTCCTTCCTTCCTTCCTTCCTTCCTTCCTTCCTTCCTTCCTTCCTTCCCCTCATGCATTTCTGAGTGATATCTGTACGCTTTTATATTGCTATATTTCTGTAGATAGTAGTATCTAAAACAGCTACATGCCTGCTTTCCATTGCAACCAAATTGTTCCAGAATAAACCTACATATATATATATATTTAAAATCACTAATTGTTCAGTGCTGTCTCACTCTAATCAACCCCAAGAGTCTATTACCAAGAGCCTGGGCTACCTACCCTTGCCTTCAGGGATGGGTGGTAACATCGCTACTCAGGATAGTTCCAGCTGGGCAGAAGCAATGACTTTATTTCTGTTGTGAATCTGCTGGAACACTTTCAGGAGCTGGGACGGTGTGACAGTCAGGGCTTGCCCCTGTGCATGGGCTAGCTGGGCAGGCAGCAGGCTGCTGTGGGACCTGTGTGAAAAGCTGAGGCCAGGATGAACCTGGACCCAAACCTGCTCAGCCTGTGGTCTGCATGTGATCCTGGTCTGCTGGTCTGCAATGGAGTTTTCCCAGCCATAAAATGAGGATAAATGACATTTTTGCAGATGTCCACATGCATAAGCAGCAGTCAGCATGCTCAGCTCTCCCCTGCACTCAATTAACACGTATTTTAATGGCTGCATTGACCCTTGTTCACTGCCCCACTCCCACTCTTCAACACCTGCGTGGACCCTCTCAAATCACCTTTCCTCAAGGAAACTCCCTGCTCTGGGGGAGGTGGAGGCAGGCTTGTGGGCTGCTGCAGTCACTCCTATCCCCACATCTCCTCCGTGCTGCCAACAGCTTGCCTCTATGGGGCCATACCGAGTGTGTTTGTTCAAATCTACACTCCCAACAAGGGCTATTTATCAAGCCTACAAGATTCAAAGCTGCAAGACCCTGAATTTCATAGTCATTTGCAGCGTCAGAAGCTGCTAATGGCCCATAAAATTTAGCAACTTCTCCATAAGCTGCTGGTTAATGAAAAATCGGTTAAATTGTTCACAGATCAGCTGGCACGGTGCCCTCTGATTCACAGGATGCTTTCCCTGGCAAAGGTTACATTAACTGTGCTGAGGAAGCAGGGAAAGAAGTGGGGGCGTTTTTCTGGAGGCTGTGACTTTTCCTTGGTGGGATAAGGGTGAAGAATCCCCACAGCAGCCATGCAGGATGGGATCCTCTCAGACGTGCTGGGAGCACTCTCAGGCACTGCCCCAGTACAAGTGCCTAAGCTGCTGCTGTCAGGTTAAAGCCCGGCTTTGTGATAGAGAGGCGGCTTTGTAGTGATGGATGCACATTCAGTGAGTCCCTATTCTGATTCTGAACTGAAACCACAGAGCTGACTTTCCTCTGTATGGAACAGCTGCACTCTGAGCTGCCTGCACATTCCTGCAGCTCTCTGGGTTATGGAGGCTGAGCAAAAGGACATCACAGCGCTTGAGCAGCCTCCTGCAAAGCCTGTTTTCCTTGTGTTGTCCCTGCTGTTTAAGCTGCTGCTGCACATTGGGCCGGTTTCATCACACACACGCAGTCCTGCATTCAGGTGCAGAACTCTGGCCGCAGCAGAGAGCAAGGGTTTGGCATCCGTACCAAGGGAGCAGTCTGATGTCAGAACAAATTAATGCTACTCACCATACTGACATTGCAAGGCCTCAGCTGTCAGTGCTGGCATTTATGATGCTGTGTATTTTAACTAATTAGGCACTCACAGCCCAGCCGGTGCAACTCATCCATCTTGCAAATGCTGGATGTTTTTGCACTCGCATATGCTACAATAATGAGAATCAATGTTGCTAATGACTTTGCATAGCCCATTTTTCAGTCATCTTTGCAAATACACATTATGCTGGGATTGCACAGAGGAGAAAACACTGCCCTTAAAAGGCAGAAGATGTGTTTCTGCAGGACAAACCCCAGACAAACCTCTATTGTCAGAGCACTGTGGCAGAGGAGCTGCTCCCCCAAAGCAGACATGAAACTCCAAGAAAGCAATTCCTATTGCAGGCACTAGAACAGAAGAGATTTCTGAGGTTAGAGCCTTAAAACACGTTTCACTGAATTTTCAGTCAGTTTTTCTTTTCCTTGGGCAAGATTTCAGGATTTCTCTGTTGATGAGTAGCTGTCTCTTTTTCTCACTCCAATCTGCAAGTTAAATCTTTTCCTTTTCCCCAGTGGGTGAGCAGACATGGAGCCTGCCCATCAGGCAGTGAGGATGCTGGCTACCTTTCAGCATTAGGGGCTTGGAAAAGCAGGGGCTGCCTGAAGCAGTCAAGAGAAGAGAATTCCTTCCATCACCTTCAAAAGTGCCATACCCTCCTCAAGAGATTTACCAGATGTTCTGATTAAGGCAGTTCAATTGCAGTGTTTAAAAGCCTTTTCCACCTGCTCCCCGCAAGCTCCTCTCTGTGGGCAAGAGTAGCTCTAATTAAATATTCCCTCCTGCTGCAAGGACTCCTCCCTCACCTTTCCAGAAACCAGCATTGTAAGACACCCCTGGGACTGCTCTGCAGAGGATAACTCCTCTCTCTTTTGTTTTTTCTCCCCTGCAGTCGAAATCAAAATTCAGGGGACTTGAAACCGGGCGATGCAGACAGGAGAGCTCCTTCTCAAAGTCCTCCCTCCATCACTGACCACCGTTCACAATCCCCTTCTTGGCCTTGGGTAGCACCTGTTCTGGGTGTTTTCAGCAGTCACCATTCCCCAGAAATGCTCTGTGCAGGGAGAAGCCTGGAGCCCCACAGTCCTTCCCCACCCAGTCCCCAGCTCGCAGCAAAGCTCAGCTCAGGTCAGGAAGGTGTCCAGAGACCAGGGTCTCACTCCAGCTCTCTCCTTAGGGGCTGATTCTGTGTGGAAGACACCAAAATCAGAGCAAGGGAGGCAGACAACCCAAATGCAAAATATTTTGGTACAATACTTGGACTAATCTTACACTTGTAGGGGCTTCCTTGCTCTGGCACTGTCAAGAAGAAAACCTCTAGCACTTCCTTTCTGGGGAGCCCCACAGCTCTGGTTAACAGATAATCAGATAGAGAAAGCCCTATCCCTCTTGCTGAAATAAATGGGTATTTACTCTGAGTCACAGCATGCAGGAAGACCACCCCATGAACGCCTCTGTGCCCACCACTCCCTTTCTCTCATATCCCAGCCGAAATCAGGCATGGGCTTACTTTAGTGAGTCCTAGAGATTTGGGATCTTTGCCTCTGAGGGTCCCTCTAGCACAGAGGGGTGTCTGGCAGGATCAATAAAATGCTGTCCCTGGCCTTGAGCCCTACCACCTCCCCAAGCCACAACCAGGCAGCCCCTCACCTCCACGCTTGTGCCTTCTCATTGTCTGAGCCTCCCTTCTTATTTCCCTTGATGGGCAGACTTCCCTGAGCTGCCCACCAGCTGCTGGAGCAGCTTCACCCCACCTTGAAAAGGCCAAGATAGAAAATCTTCTTAAGCAAATCCTCTGCTGATAAGTGCTATTCAGATAATGGGATTAATATTTTCCCTATTTTGGAGGCACTCAAGCGTGCAGGTGAATATATGCCCATTTAGCATGTTTTTGAGCAGTAAATATGCTTTCCCCCTCCAAAGGGCTCTCTGCCTTTTAACCCTCTCTGGATGACTGGATGCAAGCCTGGGATTTCACTGTCACAGAGCTCAGCAGAGCCAATCCCCATAGTAACAGGGCAACCACGCATGAATCCAGAGCTGCAGCAGGTCCAAGTGCTGCAGTGTGCAGCCTGGGCACGCACTCAGCATCAGGGTACACATGTGTGTAAGTAAATATCCAGCTAATCTGTGCTTTCTCAGCCAATACACTGTGTGCACAGGACAGGTAAATGCTGCTAAGAATGTGACCTCCTTCTGTGTGCATGAGGTATCCAGAAACTGTAAAAATGGCTAAAGAATTGGACACTGCTCCATCAAAAGTGCCTATCACAGCCTTTAAATGATCAGAGGATGATTTCCCAAGTTGTGTTGTTCAAACAGTTTATATTTGCATATTTTCCTCAAAAACCATACTCCTTTAAAATGGGATCTGCTGTAACCTTACCATTAATTTTCCAGGAAAGGCTGCAAAACTGTGCAACTAGCATCACCTACTGGCAAAGCTGCAGACACAGGCATTGAGCAATTTTACTTGGCAAGCTTTTTGTACAGAAATGCTGAACACAAATCCTAGTGATAATGTTTGAATAAAATAAAGAAATGTAGGACATGATTTCTCCATTTCCA
>VRYO01001878.1:37783268-37826730 GCA_009812075.1 Sialia sialis
GAAATTACAAAGTTATAAACTTTGACTCAATACATTATATCTCTGCATGCTGATGGAACATCTACTTTCATTCCTACCTCTACAGCAATGGACAAAAATCAATGGCCAGTTTGGGTGCATGGGAGGTGGGCCGGCATCTTTTCTTTTGATACTTCAAAGGGGTGGTGCATGGCATGCAGATGCATACATGTATTTTATATATTTGTGTCTGTTTATGTTTATCTGCCAGAGATGTGGATGGGCAACCATGTCTATCATTTTTAAAACACCAAGAACAAAGTATCCTATTTTTAAAACGCCAAGGAAATCAACCCCATTTTGAGACATTCTCCTCCCCTGAGCTCTTCCTCATCATTGATAAGCTGATGAGTGGCTTCACCATCCTGCTTGTGGGGCAGCTGCCTTCAAAACTATTCATGCTCCTTTTATTGTGGCCTGCAGTTTCTCCTTCTTGACAGAGGTCCTTTACAGCCATGCTCCAAGCTGTCTACTCCTTCAGTACCTGTGATTTATTTGGGAAACAAAGCATCAGTTCAGAGGCACTGCAGTGACTCCAACACAAAGGTCCCTTTACCGCTCTTTGCTGCATGTCTGGCTTTGTTTTACAAACCCCTTTTCTTCCACCCCATGCTGTCTGAAAAATATGGTAATAAAAAGGAAAAAAGTTCAAGGTTCTAGAAAGCTTTTGCTTAGGAAAGAGCTTACCTGCATTCTGTGATCTTTTAGGAAGCAGCTGTACATTTTGTTTTAGACCAGCACCCATAAAGGTGGTCCACAGCCAGCTGTTCTGCAGCCTGGCTGGAGCCCTTCACCCTGACTGGGGCCACCCTACGGGGCATTAGTCATGGTGCAGTGACATTGTTTTTGTTCTCTAACTGGAATGTGCTTTTCGGTGCCTGATCTCAAATGAATATGAAGAAGGCACATTTTAGAGCGTTGTCATTTAGAAGGATCATCTTGAAAAAGAAGATTCATTAATTAGCTACACTGGCAGTCTCTTTAATTAGGCGTTGCTGAGTACCTTCAGTCTTTGTGATCTTTAGCGTTCTCAGCTTGTTATACTTTATTTACATATTTTTCGGACATACGTAATTCCTAATTAACACTGTAGACCCTACTCCAGTTATTTCAAGATGTCACGTACTGTAGATCTTCAGACATGCTTTCTGGATATCTGCTGAATATAAATTACTCCTCTAATCAGACCAGAAAACCTGTATCTTGCATCTTTTTATTCGGGTACAAGAACACCCACCAGAGACATCCAGGAGAAGGTAATCCAGTTTCCAGGTTTCAGTACGGGAGCAAATGAAAGGCACTTACAAAATGAAACCTTTCAAAAGACATTTCTGTCAGGAATTTTAAAAAGAGAATTTGCCTGCAGGGAAATCCTCTGACAGCAGGCTGTCAAAGGCACATCCCACCAGGGTGGTCTGCGGGAGAGAGCCCAACAGCACAGATCGTGTTGGGATTTCAGGACACTCAGGCAAGCACAGAGTTTCTTAAAGCAAGTGGAAGGCACAAGACAGAAGGGCAGGCATTCATGTATCAGACATAAGCCACAGCCCTCCAATAATAAATCTTAGCAAAGAGATATTTGAGGAAATACAGGGTGCTTCTCTACTTTTTTGGCATAACCCTGTGCTGGACTAAGGAGCGATTTAAAGAAAGAATCTTCTTTTCTTTGATCTGTGACCTTCTTTTGCACCAGTTTGGCCAAATGCATTTTTGTTAATGCCTCGACCCTTATATACAGCTTCCAGTTACTCAAATTCTATTTTTAGAGACAGCAGGGAGGATGTTTTGCAGTGGACAATATTGTAGAGGACAGAGAACTTGCAGAGATTGCAGGAATATTATGTGTCCTCTCTCACTAGCTTATCTGATCCTACCACAACTCTGTTTTATCCTTGCTAGATGACTCTGATCTTTTGGCCCCAGTGTTATCCATCAGTGTGGTACTCTCTGGTCTTTACACTTATTGGTAATGGTGATCAATATGCAACAATCACAGCACCTTTCTAAAAAGTCTGTGCTCTCTATTTTTCAAGACTTGCTCCCACTGCTTTCCACGGATTTAATCTCCTCTTTAATAGGTGTTTATCTCCCCTGAGATAAGGCTTGAGCTTATACTTTAGATTGGCTGGCTACTGCCCTTACACTAACAGATGACCATATAAATAAAATGGGTGCATATTTCTGTGCCACCTCCATAGCTTACACCACCCCAGTTCAGAAGTGCATTCTAAAGCCGGATGAATAGTCCCAGCAAAAGCACTTCCTCTTACCCTCAGAACTAGTATAAGGAAAGAGAATGTGATTTAGCTGTGCAATTTATAAATCCTGCCCAAACATTCTTGCAGAGCTGGAGGGTCTAGATTTGGTGATTCCATTGCTGAAAGAAATGAAGTCCTGGTTAGCATGGGGAGCTAAGAGAATGTGACACCCCCACTCAGGTTACTGGGATCAGTCAGTACCATGGGGGCTGCAGTACTCCAAAATTAATTATGCTGAGCCTGTTCTCCCTCTGACTTGTTAGCCACAAAGTACTGCAGTAAATCTTTTAAGTAGTGTAAAAAAAAATAAATAGAATTAAGCCCAGGCTCCTCACAGATACACAGAGCTGCACCTGGAGCTTGGCAGAGGAGAAAACAGTGGCTTAGTAAATGACAGCTGCAGGGAAGGGGCCATTCTGTTATCTTTGTCTTTCTTTAGTGTCCTGCATTGGGAAGCCTGGTCTGTGAGTGCAATGATAACACAAATATGTAAATGATGATGACAGGAGCAATAAGGACATTTCTTTTCTCTGGTGTGTGGAGACATGAGTTTTTGGCAACTGACATTGCTGCCTGCAGTAGAAACTGCTTCTCCAGCTTGGTTTGGCACTGTGAAACCAAAGCCAGGTCTTGTTTGAATCAGATTCCTCTCTTCTCAGAAACTGCAAAATCTGAGCTGACAAAAACTGTTTCAGTTGAGTGCTTGTGCTAGGCAATCATCTGTCTCTAGGAAGAGATAGGTGCTGGTCTTGACTTAAATTCCTTCACTGAGGTGAAAATTTTTCACATCCTTACAGCCTTTGGTTAAACAGGGTGCAAATTTGTCCCTCTGCATGTCCTTCCCAACGGAGAAGGGAGTGACATATATTCTGTGCTTCCAAGAGGCACACATGATGTCCTGTAAGAGAGTTCATCTGATGAAAGACAAAGCCAGGGGAGGAAGAATGGCATGTCACTGATGACTGACCTGATTGCCCCTGTGCTGCAGTGTGCAGCTCGCAGTACAGCAAGACAGCCAGTGTTGATTTTAGCAGAGCTCTCAGCATTCTATATCATCCATGGTGACTTTGTGGCCAGGTAAGAAGGATATGGAATAGATAGATGGACAAGAAGGGATAAAAAGTGACCAGATTGTCGAACTTCAAGGACAGTGGCTTCTGTTTCCCTGTCTACCCAGGCACCAGTAACAGGCAGTGCTCCTTGGGGGTCAGTACTGGGGCTGGTATTTCACAGTGATCTGACTGCCTGGGCAGGATGTACTCTCAGCAGAGGAACACTGAATTTAGGGATATGTGAGCATGCAGAAGGACAGGGAGGACCTTCAAAGCAGCTCCAACAAGCTGGAAGAGTATAATCATGGACTAGTTGGAAGAAGTGCAGCTCAGGGCCACTGAGGGGGTCAAGGGTCAGGAGCACACAATGTGTGAGAGGAGTCTGAACAAACAGGCTTAGTTTAGCTTTGAGAAAAGTGGACTAAGAGGAACTGCTCTTGTACTCTGTTTAAAGTTCTAACTTCCAGTACCACAGAGATGACAAATCCAGGCTCTGCACAGTGATACATAGTCAACTAGGAAACATTGCAGCATGGGGAATGACTGATTACCACAAGAAAGAAATATTTACAGTGAAATGATTACACACCAGAAAAGGGTGTCCAGTTTGGTTTGGAGGCTCCATTTGTGGAGATGTTCAAAGCTCAGCTGGGCAAGGCGCTGAGCCACATGCTCTCCTTTGACACTTGCCCACTCGACATCCCGAGGTCCTTTCCAACCTAAATCATGATGTGATTCTGTTTTTATGAACTGATTTTTCTTTCCCATTAGAAATAAGTATTTAATCAAATCGTAGGACCAGCCTATTGGATGTACTTCACAGGGCAAAACCAGACTAAAGGAGTGCAGTGATTGTGCAGCCTGGCTTTCACACAACTTCATCTCATGCTAAAGAGAACCACTCTATCTTAGTCACCTGTACGTGCATCTAAACATAAACCTGCATAAAAATAATATATGGCAGTGACTCTCAGAAGGCAGCTTCTCCCTGTAAAATCTGCACATGACACATTGTCACAAGGGTTATACATGAAGATGATAGTAAACCTTTTTTCAGACTGATATACTATGCCAGCAGAACTGAAGTATTCTTCAGTTGGTTATCAGCATCCTACTATCTTGGGAAAACTCAGCTGATACTAAAAATGTCATACTGCAATATATAAAGCCAAGCTCCCTATCTTGTCTTTACATTATAGTGCTCGCAATTGTCAATGAAGAAAACCATTGGAAAAATTACCTGGCTGTATCAGGATGAGAGCCATAGTTTTAAGAAAGTTTCATATTTTACAACGCACTCTGTCTAACAAAGAATTGCTCAGTGAAAAGGCTTTTCTGATTTCAGAAGCCCAGGCCTTGGCAAGCAGCATGGCTGCCCAGGTCCTCACTAGTGACACTGGTCAGTGACACAACACTGCCTATTGGCTTTCCTTAAGGAAATTTACAGTAATTTCACAACTATAAGGTGCACCTAATTATAAGCCACACTTCCGGGCTGTCGGCAAATTTCCAAACTGTGTCCATACATAAGGCGCACCGGACTATAAGGCACACCTTTTTTTTTTTTCAGCAAGGATCCACGTGCACCAAAGAAACGAATTAATAACGGAATTGCACAATCGCGGGGTTTACTGGCAGGTGCTCAGTTTGCAAACATTTTTCACAGATCGGAGCAGCCTTTAAACACAGCCCCAGGCCACGGGGCCTGGTAGTCCTGCCTGCCCCCAGCTGCCGTGGCTCTCGAACCTGCTGCGGCGCGGCTCGCACTTCCGGATTGACAAATTTCCGAACTTTGTCCATATATAAGGTGCACGGGATTATAAGGCGCACTTCCAGGTTTCAATCAAAGTTTTAGTCAAAAGGGTACGCCTTACAGTCATGAAAATACTGTAAGTCAAATTCCTTCAAGTGAAGATGTGGTTGAACTACAGCTGTCTGCAGGAATCTCTTTTCTTTGACATTTATTTTCTTAGAAGGCTTTCCTTTGATTACTTGTTCTTCTGTAGTGAAAGAAGAGATCTCCCCAGGGAAATGTAGCTTCTCTAGGGGGAGTGGGTTTTCTCCCCCCAAATCCTGGTAGAGAGCAAATTCTTCATAGGTCCAGAGACACCCATTTAAGGGCTTTGCTCTGCAGAAAGAGACCCAGTCTATCTTCCTCAAAGGGCAAGAGCCACTCTCCCAGAGATTTGCTTGAACTACCTGTAAAATAAACCTGGCTTTAAACTGTCAGTGCCATTGGTGTTAAATCAAGAAAGAGGACAGCCGTTGCTAGGAAAAGAGATTTTACAGTCTATGAAAATATTGCCTGTAGCAGGAAACAGAATGTGTCACTTAATTGCTGTGGTCTCAGCTCCCTGCTCTTCCAGGTGCCTGCTGCACACAGCAGCGTCCTGTTCCTGCCATGATCACAGTGCTCTTCCACCACGGCCTGATAGCTCACCACACTTTCAAAGTAGGATGCAGGGTGACAGTGTAATCTTTCAGGATGCCTGTTGTCTGTGGTAGGAGAGGGGGTGAACACAAGTGCAGTTGTTGCCACAGGGCCACAGTGATGTATTCCTGTACTGCTATAAACATCTCTGGCACCAGGGGCAACTGGGAGAGGTGGCTGCAAGGGGAGGAATGCACTTACTGTCTGAAATGCAGTATGAAGCAATATGGTCAAGAAGCTAGTGGCCTAATCACATTAGTGTGTGCTAGAGCTGCTGGGGAGTTATTTAAAATGACTTGAGATTGCAGCTGAGAAAAGTAGCTCTGGCACAGTAGCATGAGGAGGAGGCTGTGTGTCATGGCTGTCAACCTTCTCCTCTTATACCAGGTGAAAAAACAGAAAAAAACCCCACCCTGAAATAAGCACAGCCGCCAGGAGCATGTCTGTGCAGGACAAATGTGATCTAGGTGCCACCACCACTGTGGTGACTGGCCACCTTCACTCTCCACTGAGCTCTTGGGACTGCAGGGCTGTGGGAGCAGAGATTGTCAGGAGCTGCTGACAGCTGGAAACCTCCCAGCCTCCAGAGCCCAGAGCGTGAACAATGCGGATACAGAAGGGACAAGTCCCCAGGAAACACTCCATCACATCATGGAAAAGGACCAGGTTTTCCAGGTCCCAATCTAATATACCTGTGACCCAGGGCAGACTATCAGAGTTCCTCTGGGCCCTGGTTGCTCTGTTTCTGAAGTAGAGGTGACAGTATTTTTGACATATGATGCTAAACTTCAATGTGAGTGTGACAGCTTGGAGCTATTCAGATGGGAGGGGAAAGAAATATGTTATTTTTACTAGACTTCAATTCCATTGTAAAGACTTTAAAAAACAGGCACTGGGAAAGTAAAACCAAGAATATTTGCTTTCCAGATTGTACCTTGCAGAGCAATTTTGCTTCCTAGCAGTGCCGACACCTGTGAATGTGCACTGGCCAGGGATGGCCGACTGGGAATGCCCTAAACTGGTCAGGAAATTTGGATTGCTCCTGCTTATTCACTTGAGCATCTGAATGCATATGAAACCATCTATTTTCATTGTTACATGATAGAATTTGTAAATCACGTGCAAATTCATAGCTATTATTGTTTACTAGTAAAATTTCAGAGCTCCACACACATAGACAAAAGGGGATGTAGAACCATCCCAGGTTGCTCTCTAGTGCTTAAATAACAACATGCATCTTTAACAGAAAAAATCCCTCAACACTCACCATTTAAAAAAAAAAAAGGACTATGCAATACTATATAAAAAATGTTTTTTAGCTTTTCTGCTGCTGTGGTCTGCAAGGGCATTGTGACGTGGCCCCCTGAGTGAGCAGGGAGCCCTGGGTTATGCCAGAACCATGTGGTACTTCTGGTACAGCATGTTTGTCTGTTTTACAGCACTCTTAGTGCATAGCTTCTTTCAGGCTCTGTAAATCCCTAACGGCTGTGAAAACAGAGGAGAGAAGAGAATTATTCATACAGAGATATTATTGGGACCAAAATTAATGAGAACAACACTAAGAGTAGGAAAGATGAGACTGACAGGGGACCTGATTTAACTGTTCCTCTTCCAGAGTGACTCTCTCAGTGTGTGCCCTGGCAATTTCATCCCTTAAGACAATGAAAACTAAGCCAGGCAGTGAGAAATCCTGAAAAATCAGACTGAAAACTGCCTGTTGGTTACTCCCTAGAGAAAATTGTATTGCCCATATTACCCCCAATGGTCACAGGACACTTCTGAGATTGAAGGCAGTTATTTCAATTTCAAGTCATATTTGGGGCTACTGGAGAGCAGAATGAAATAGACCATAAAGTACATTTTTCCCAGCAACTCAGTAATAATGATGAACTAGTTCTGGGTCTAGAGAATACCAAAGTAAAGGCAACATGTGGAAAGGCTGACCATTGCTTTCCAAGGAAGCTCACAGCAGGCTCCTTGCCAGGCAGGGATGTGACAGGGAACAGGTGTCTCACCTTGGCACACTCTGCCAGGGCTAGCTTGATGTGATGTGCAGAACATTTCTGAGCAGCACCATGTGCACACCATTGTCTACACTTTTAAGAAGATGTCAGCAAACGCTGGGAAGCACTTCTGCAGCGGGGTAATTGAATTCAGAGCAACCCATTCCTGAATGGAAAATTAATAACTTGGCAACGTCAGACTTTGCTTTTCTTAATTCTTTCCCTAACACTCAAAAAACAATCCTCTTAAATTTCATGAAATAAAGAAACCTCTTAGGATTTACAAGAATTATGTTACTTGGGCATCTTCCCAGTTCATATGGATATCACACTCACATCTGTATTGCTATCCACAGAAATTTCTACCTATCTATATTTCATGTCCAGCATGTTTGTCCTAGAAATGTCCTAAAACACCTGCCTTTAAGACAAACAGTGCCACTCCCAGTGAGCAATGTTTGCAGAAAGCACAGACAGCATCCAACCTGGATAATTTCAGCATAGGCTGACCATGTAGAAGTTCACACACACACAAGAATTGTGAATCGTGTTGCATTAATGGGTGAAGCAGGTTAATATGCCTGGGTCGGCATTAACTAAATAACTCTGTTGCTATTGCTCTCATTAACGCAGTAGTAGAGAAATTGTTCTCCATCCCAACATCTCTTTAGCATCTCAGATGAGCCGTGTGTGTAAAAAAAAAAAAAAAAAAAAAAAAAAGTCACAACTCTCACAGCTCTTACCTCAGAAGAAAATTCATGGAAACTTTAGAAGTTTTCTACCAGAAAAACTCTTTAAAGCTCTTATCTCAGCATTCAGATAGGTCATACAGCCTTGCAAGGCAACAATTTTTTGGTCTACTCTGTACAACGAGAGCTGGGTAGTAAAGGTACATGGCAAATAACTAGAAATATGTATAAGGGTAGTAAAAAAATAAATTGCTTGATTCACTCTCTTGGAACTTATTTCCAACATTTACAGCAAACTGAATAATCAAGTGAGTAAAGCTGTTCTTCAGACTTAGTATAAATTCAGCACTAATCTGATTACGGAAATAATTCTTTTTCAGGGGGAGGTAATATGTTGACTGAGATATAAAGCCTGAATATATTGGGAAACAGAAACCTAGCACAAGAAAACACATATCTGTGCTGCAGATTAATTACAGGGAAGCACAAAACAAGCAAGCAAACAAACAAAAAAAAATCCCTTTCCCTTTCTGAAGAAACAAAACCAAACCTAAAAATGCAAACTGAGCATGAAATGGGAGTAATCCTGTTTGCTAAGAAGTGTCAGAGCAGGAACTCCAGAGAAAGTGGCTGTGGTTGTCTTCACCAAGTGATCACTCAGCCAGGAATGGCTTCAGCAGTGACGGAGGAGAACTGATCAACAGCTTTTGTTTATAGGGTTTCATCTTCTTCAGAGTTGAGATTTTTGATGGAATTGTTTTGAGGAATCTCAGACATCATGCAAAGTACTTGAGGAGCATTGGTTTGAGGTGAAAACTCCACAGAGCAGCAGTCAGGTAAGGGGAGAGGAGTGACTTCTCTCAACTGGGGAACTTCTGTCAGGTGTGAATGGTGCCCTTTAGCTTCAGGCACTAAGTCACACCCTGCTGGTGGCCCTCAGCTGAGGGCATGAAGCCAGACCCTGTTGGATGCTTTTTCTGCAGATCCCACCCTGTCTTGTGAGCAAACAGGTCCACACGCTCTGGAGGATGCCATGCCTTGAGCTGCACACACATCTCTCCCAAATCTTCTGACTCGAGCTTTTTGTTCATTGCTTTGCATTTGAACCAGCCAGTGGCACAAACTGGGCGGTGAGAGAGAGAAACAGGAAAAACTTGGAAAGTGCCAGCATGGGTGCACCACACCTTCTGGTCAGGTGGGCAAAAGAATGAGCCAGCTTCCTGAGGCTCTTTATTCAATGCTCTCTTCAATTTTATACTTGCTGCATTTTCTGTCAGTTTCAGCATATATATCTATATATATGATTTCTCTGCTTCGCTTTAATCACAGTTATTTTCAGTCCCTCTGGTGTTGTTGACCAAAGAGCCCTGTTTGTAGGCTAGAAATTGTACAGTGGTATGGGAGTGTATAATGAAAATCCAGTCCAGGCCAGCTCAGCAAGGCCTGATTGTGGCTCATACTTCTGGCTCAAGCATTGTACAGAGCACAGCTCAGCTATGATATATGCTGAGAAACAGTCCTCAGACACCTACCAAGGCTGCATCACAGACAAAAACCGGGAAATGTGCAAATCAAATCAGAAGGAGGACAGCTCAGATGGCAGATCTGCCAGCTGACAGCAAGGCAGCTGAGCTGATGGCAACACACAAGTTAAAACCTCAGCCCAGTCAGATGTTGATAGACATGGAGCAATCTCCAGAGAAACTGAAATGGTTGGATGGATGTCAGCATCACTTTGAGAGTCTCCGTCTCACTACTGATTTTTATTTTGCAGCCTAGAAAAAGAGAAGAAAGTAATACAGTGAGGTAGAGGAGACTGCATTCATTAAAACATTTCTGTACCTGCTCTGCATTTTTCAGACCACAAGGAAATCTCTGTCAGGGAAATCTGAGACTTTTCAAAAGTGTATCTCATATAATGGTGGAAAAGAGACTGCAATTTCACAGTAAGGCAGGATCTGATAATCTTATTCTTAAGTTAAATATGATTTAACTTAAATTATATCATTAAGTGCTCTTCTTACTGTTGCTCATTGTTGAGTAGCATTACATATCTGGGGCACTGCTGTATGGTTCCCCACGAAATACTCAGTGATGTGGAAAATCTGTGTATATTTTTATTTAATTTTTATTTTAATGACACATTTACTGTGGTCCTTGAGTACAGGATCATAGAACATGAACCAGGCTTGCTTTACCCACTTGCTTCCTACCTTCCTTCCATCTCATCCTGTTCGTGCCTGGCAGGGACCATGTCAGCCTAAGGAATTGGTTCTGGTTGCAGACATTCTTTAGAAACATGACTCACAGCTGTTGGGAATCTATATTATCAAAAATAAGCACCCTCAGGACAACTTTCCAAAGCATATTTTAGGCATTTACATACTTGTCAAGGAAGCAAACCGTAATTTATCCTAAATTCAAATGCTCTCTAAAACTTTGAGAAGCCTTGACATTAAATACAAACCCCTGAGGTTTCAATGACACCTAATGGACAGGATAGGAGTCATCCATTAAACACGTCTGCAAAATGCTTTCCTATATATAACTGAATATCCTAAAGGCTATTTATGACTGTGCTTAATTAATTTCCTGTTTTGCTGATCCTTCTAATACAAGGCAATGTCTGTTCATGACTAGGAACCATAATAGGAGCTTATTTTAAAGTCTCAGGGTTTTCTTATGTCTCTTGTACTACTCAGAATCTCTCTTTTGTGAGTGGAATTAAACTAGACCCGAACTGTGCAAGAAAATACGCTGCAATAAAAATAATTAACATTTCACTATAGAAAAGTTTAAAACCTGTTTGGAGCCAAGGAGCATCTGCCCAAGATCCCAGTGTGTTCTGCCTTGCACCTGTTCACCCAAAGCACAGGCAAGAAGAGCAAACTGGGGAGCACTGGAAGCTGCACCAGGGATGAGCCCCCTCATCAGGAAGGGCAGGTGGGGCACCATCTCTCTTTCACGGGCTTTGGTGCACAACAGGACACGGTGAGCTGGCAGAACACCTGCAGGAAGGACACAGGTGAAATGTGTGATTTCTATCTGCTGTCTTTGGTCCTGCTTGGGGCTGCTCCCCAGGAAAATCCCTGTCCCAGGCTCAGCTCATCATCCCTCTGGAGTGCTCAGCAAGGTGATGGCAGCAGGTACAGCCCCGGTGTTTGCAGGGTGAGCAGGAGAGGACACAAGGCTGTGAAATCCAGGCTGGCATCTGTCCGAGTCAGCTCCCAAGGGAAAGACAAAGGTGCCTCTTCCACTGTTCTCTAAAAGTGGGCACTAATTCAGAGTCAAAACCACACTTTGCCTCTAGGAGAAATGGCTGTGTGGGCCCCAAAATCACATGATGGCAGGGGCCAAAGAGGAAAAGTGAGCTGAGCCCTACTGTGTTCTGGAAAGGAAACTTCCCCCCTTGAAGGGACCTGTCCCCCAAAAGGAAAGCTTGCTGCACCTGTCCTACACGAGTGTTTCAAGTCCTTGTCAGAGCCTGATGGGCAGTTCTTCTCCCAGCTAATTGTGCCCTCTCACCATCAAACCACCTCCCAAGCCCTGGTGTATGCAAGGGATGCAAATGCTCTCTTGATATGATTATTTATATTTATATTTCATTATAAGCAAGTCAGAAAAGTGGAAAAAAAAAAAAACAACAAAACAACAGCTACAAAAATGCCATGACAGTAAGGGAGCAAAGCAATTCATCACATTATGTTTTTATATTTATGCAGCTCTGCAACAGTATCACAAAGAGGAAAGATAAAAAGCAGTTCATATAATTCACATGTTTATAGCCCACATATTCCAGAAAGTGAAAAAAGAGAGGATAATATTGCCAGAGCACAGACATGAAGGGTCAAGTCAGATCAAGGTGCTGGCAATCATCAAACACAAAAGAAACACTGTAGAAACTTGCATTTAAAGAAGAATAAAACAACAATAAAGAAATTTAATGAAAAGCAGGTGGGCATTTCATTTTTCGGAATTAAAAGTGCTCTTCGAACGTGCTCATCCTCAGATAAAAAGAAAAGAGAGAGTGCAAAGAAGTGGTGTCCTTGCAGAACCCCAGCAGTGCTCCGACTGAAGTGCTGGCTCCTGGGATGGCCTCTGAAGTTCAGCAGGACAGGGGGCTGCATTCTGCCTCCTTTCTCATCTTTGCCTGCTCCTTTTGCTCACGTTCCTTCTTGTGTGTGGGTCCCAGGGAGTGGAGCAGCAGTGGAGAAAAGCAGAAGGATGCAAACTCGCTGCTAAGTCCTCAGGACAAGCTCTGCTCCTGCCGTCTTTGGCAACCTGATTTTGCGGGGCTGTGTCCAAAGCGCCGTCATTGCTATTCATCTCACAGCTGCGCTTCAGAACTTTCACCTGCAAATGGGATTACAAATGCAATCATTAGTACAGATTCCCCAAGAAGCTTTCACAGTATTACAATTAGATTTCCCATTCTAGCAGCATCTAAATCAATATGATATGATTAGTTACTCTTGTGGATTACATGCTGCTGTACAAAACCTTCACACACAGAAATCTGAGTAATTTAATCAGGCAGTAATGGATTCTGGGAATGCTCCTACTGTCTAGAAACTTAAAATCATTCTGTCTCTATAATAATTTGCCATTATGCACCTGAAGCTAAATTGCCTGACATACCTGACAGTGGACAGCAGTGATTAAAACAGGTCACATCTCATCAGCCAAAGTGGCAACTCCCTCTGAATTCACTTTGAAAACTGAATTTGAGGGAGAAAAAAATAAAAAAAACACCTTTAGTTGCTTTTCCTGGGCTATAACATAGGTTTTTAAGCTGTCTCTTTAAATACATCTATGTGTGTATTTGTGTGTGTGTGTGTGTGTGTTTGTGAGAGAGAGAGAGAGAGAGGGAGAGACAATGTAAGTGATATACATTTCTCATCATTTCAGTCAAGGTGAGAGGAATATATGAACTAATGCTCCTGGGGAAATGCAGCAGACCAAGGCAGAAATGAGGACATCATTTTATTTCTCTGAAGGTGCTCAGCACTGCTGAGCAAGATATTGGGAAGGAGGAACCTTTCTGGAAGGGTCTTGAAAGAAAAGAGTCCTTGGCTGCCATCGTCAGCAGCTCACAGGAGAGAGCATTTCTGTGCCCAGGACCCTGAGCTGCTGATAGCTGCTGCTCAGGAAAGGATCTGCACCTCCTGTTTCCCCAGCTCAGAGAAACAGCTCAGCCCCACACCTCTGAGCTGCAGCAGCTCTCCTCTGAGATTGCAAACAGCCCTGAAAAACCAACCAGCGTGCTTGGTGCAGCACAGGAGGCTGACAATGGTGAGGGGGGAAACACACAAAGTCATGCATGGAGAAACAGCCACAGCTTCATTTGAAAAATGTGCTTTGTGTGTTTCTAGGCAGAATATACTCCGAAGTGTGCTGCTTTTCATCTCTTATCCCACCAATATGCAACAAATTATGCCTAAGAAATACAAGCCATTATGTTACTGTTGAGGACATTCCCTTTTCTTGCAGCACAGTTGCATTGAAATAGTCCTGACCCGTAGTTTAGCCTGTGGACTCCTGCTTTTGAGGAGGATTTTTCCTATGGTAAATTGATATTTCAAAAAGCCAGTTGGCAAGAAAAGAAAGAAAAATAGCTATCCATGGAAACTTTCCTAAGCAATAATTGCCAGTGAACTCTGCCCTCATTATAAAACTCTACATAGCCTGACTTAAAAAGCCCCGTGATGCACATACACTTTTCACCTCTGCATTCCCCATAATAGTCTCGGCTATGTTACTCTGTCAGATATGCTGACCAGAGGAACACAGTTTCAGTGTTCCTCTACATCTTTTTGGGGGTGAGGTATGCTCTGTGTGGTGTGTGCCAGGGCTGCTCCGTGCCCAGGGACACCACAGCGCTGGCAGTGCCAAACCCCGCTGGCACTGCTGGATGTGCTAGTCCTCCTGGCAAGAAGCTGCTAGACAAATCTCTTCCTAATTCTTTATTGGAGGAAAGCTGTGGAGGCCACTAGCCAAAGGAATTGGTGGCATTTGGGCTGGGGGAGGAGGGTGCTGCCAAGCCCCTGGTCATGGCCACTTGCCCACCCGTGCTCAGAAGCCTGCAGTCCAGCACTGAAAGGGAGGGCTGACATTTACTGCAGGCTGGAGATTGGACCACTGCATTGCCATTAATAAACAATAAAGCTATTAAGGCATATTAAAGCTTGGCAATGAACTTGTCAAAATGGATGATCTATAAATCAATATAAACAGCAGTGACAGGCAGTAATTGAATTCCAGTGGTTCCTCATAACATGCTAAATATGAAAGGACATGACATGCTGAAAATAAAGTAAGAAAGCTGAAAAATTGATAGCATTAACGTTCTCCTGGTGAAACGTGGCATCACTTCAGCCCTTAATGGGGATCAAACTGTGAATACGTATTGACTTCTTCTTTTAAAACAAGAAAATGGCCACATAAATCTGAGACTTCCCAATTTAGAAATGGCTGCTCAGAAAGTTCAGAGCCGCGCTGGATGTCGCTGCCACAGAGCAGCAGACAGAGCCCTCCTCCGATGGGTTCATTAGCAGGACTTCTTGCTTTACTTGGGCAGGAAGAAGGATGGGTTTTGTACAATCCAGAAAGCCTCTGAAGTTGATTCATCCATTTTCATCTTCCATAAAGGACCAGCAAAAGCCCATTGGGCAGGAGAAGTTAATGCTAGCATGCTGCCAGGCTCGGGTGGCTACATATCTTTCAAATTCAAATATAACAAGCCAGGCCTCAAATATCAGCGGAGATCGAGACAATCAGAATGGAAAGAAATTGGTGAAGTCGCAGCAAGCCTTTTAATGTAGATTCAAGTGACAGCAAATAAATCATGACAGCTTCTGTGGATGGAACCAGGGCCTCATTCTTTATTTTCTCTTGATGTGCTCCACTTAGTGAAGCCTTTCTTACACGATTTTTCCAATTGAGCCCTAAGCCACTGGAGTTCAGAAAATGCTGAAAGGGAGGGTTCGGACATCTTACTGAGAATTATTTTCTCTGTGCCACCTCACTCGCGGGCAGAGAGCATTCAAAAATCATGGGAGATATTTGCATTTCAAGGGTCTCTCTGGGCACAGAGAGGGAAAGTTAGGAAAGAATTACAATAAGGAGTGCCCATGTACGAGTGGTGACCTGCTAATAAGGTGCTGAGTGGTTGAGGGCAGCAGAGATGGGACAGGGACTGGTCACCACTGCAGAACCAGTGCAATAGGCACAGAGCAGCAGGTGTGCCTGGCTTGGCTGCCCCCGCTGGGCTACAGCTACTGCATGGATAAAGTCCATACTTAAAAAGAGGTAGAACTTGATTGGGGCCACTCTGCTTAAAAACAGCACATGTTTGGAAGAGAGACAGGTGTGGAGGCAGGAATTTTGTGAAAGTTACTCTGGTTTGACACAAAATATAAAATTAAAATGGAAAAAACTTGTACGAAACAGATCAAGGAGGCAGCATTTTTTCCTTTTAAATATAATTTATTCTTTGGGGTCAGCCAAGACTCATCTGACCTATCTGATGTACATTCTGTCTCCAGATTTGCTGGGCATGTACTGATGTGACATGAAAGGTTAAGGAAGCCGTGATAAAAAGTCTAAAACCTTTAGAGAAAATCTGTAGAAATATATGACCTGCATCATCCATGCCTGCATGGAGACTGGTGAAGCAGGCCTCAAAACAAACAGTTTTTCTTGTAGTGATATTGAATGTGCCTCTATCCATCATCCTTGCCAACTTTTGCCCCCATCCCATCCTAAACTCCTCCATCAGGAGCTGTGTGCTACCCTCCTGTGCCTTTAGACCTGCAGGAGCTGGGAAGCAAGATGTGCAATAAGAGTACTGGCTTGAACCAACAGGACAGCTCTGACACATTGTCCACTGAAATAGATGAAATTGCCTTGAATTTTCCCTGCATTTGCATCATCCTTAATTTTTCTTATGTGGAGATGTTTTACTGTCATTTAAAAGAGGAGCATTTAGTCAACTGAATGCAGTGCTGATTAGCTCTGTACTATAATTGTGCTTCATGAACACCTACTGCTTGTATGTTATAGCTGTCCAAATTCCCCTTATACCAGTAATCTAGGTTTTATGATACTTCAGAAGTAAAGTATCAAAAAACTGTGATGTAAGTGGAAGAAACCACAGTGGCAATTTACAAAAGAGGCCAAATGAGTTATTATGAAAGCAACAAACAAAGAAAAAAAAAGGAAAAAAAACCCCAAAAAACAAAAAACCCAGTGAGTCTGTTTGCAAAATGCAGAGAGTGTGCTGACCTGTGAGAACAAGTGAAAACCAGATATGACATGCCAGTAGTCAGCTTTTCAACACTGCCTACAGCATGTCACCATGCTGGGTTCAGGGTTATGTGCTTGTTCTTTAGTGCCAATAGAAGAAATCCAGCCCCTCTCCACTCAGATTTCCTTTCTCCAGCACCTGTGGAGGAGGAGAAGCAGCTTGTTATGATTGTCTTAATACACCATTCACATTTCCATTTGCTGTTTTCTCAGCCATTACGCTCAGAGAAGGGTTTTGTACCATAAGAAAGCTTTATTCCCCAGGGATTTACAACACAGCATCTCAGTCACTGCTGCATTTGGAGTACAGTTCTAGTGTAACTGTGCTAGACCTGTTTTGCTCAAGCAGGGCAGGACACAAACCTGCTCTGCAAAGTCAGGGAGCAGAGAACTGCTCACCCACCTCTCACTGCTGTGCACAAGCTCCCTGTCCGTGTGTCCTCTACAGCAACCCACACCTGGGGCCAGGAAAGAGGCACTGTGGAATGAAAAATGGCTTCAAGTAATGTGACCAGTGTCCAGATGAAGGCTTATAAGGAAGTGTCATAAATCTGTTTGTGCTTCTTCTGTACTTGGAACAAAGCCAGGAAACAAGTTATTTTTTACGGGAATGCACCGGCTCATTTTCCTATGAAATAATCATCTCCTCGCAGGGCACAAGAGAGGGATTTCCCTGAGGGAACTTGGTAGCGAGAAGGGCACTAGGAACACTTCCAAAAGCTGTAGTTCCCTAGGCAAACCGAGAGCGCTCCTCTTCTCTGCCCCAACCTAAGTCCTAACCCATTTGTGACCTTTACTGCATATCTATCCCTAATCCTAACTCTTGCCTTACCCTATTACTAGAGGAAAAGAAAGACTGCTTTTTATTATTATTATTTTCCTAATGTGAGTCTGGCAGAACTTCCCAACCCGTGTTCAGGGTTAGGGTTGAAGAAGAAATGCCAGTCTTCCAATGCAAGTGAGACTCAAATGGGGTTGCAAAAGGGAAGCAGAGTCTTCAGAGATGGTATCTGAGAAGTACAGTAATTTCACGATTATAAGACGCACCTTTTTCATTGAAGAATCCAGCCTACCCCAGTAGTGCGGCTAATATTCAGGTGTGGCTTATCTATGGACAAATTCTGTGGTCTACCCAGCTACCGGGAGGTGCGGCTTATAATCAGGTGTGGCTTATAATTGTGAAATTACTGCATTTAGTATGGGTAGTATGGATAATGGCCAGAGGAAAACTGCCAATGGTTCAGCTGCAGCTGGTGGAAGGTTAATACTAAGTTTAGGGTTAAGAGGAAAGTCCAGTTTTATTTGCAGTGGGGCTGGAAAACAGCAGAAAAAGAGATCAGAAAACACAGTAGTAAAATATTTTAAGTTCATCTGTTCTCCTAATCCTCACCAGCTACTAGTGAAGTGGTGAGGAATGAGTGACACATTGCTTAGATGCACCTCTGAACCCAGTGATGCCTCCTGACAGAAAAAAATACCTCCCAGGGATCTTTCCCCGGCACTGGCCAACACAAAAAGGACTGAGATTAAGAAACAAAGGGTTTCTTTCATTATTGTTTAAAGACTGATTGTTCTCAAACTGTTCTCCGTAATTTCTGACCAATAGCTAGCATTAGATCTGGCTCCTGAGTCAAACACAACGTGTTCCTGAAAATATGATACCAAAAAAGATGTTTTGCTCAAAGTGCCTAAAATGGAGCCAGACAGTAGGCAAATAATGCTACCCAGACACAAACTGTGCTGGAACACAATTCTGGTTGCCCCTAGGCTCATTTTTCCTCCCTTGCTTAAGAAAAGCAGTCTTTGGTGTCACTGGTTTCTGGAGGCTACCAACCACAGCCTTCTACTGCTCACCTGCCCAGGTGCAGAGAGTGGTACAAGGCTGCTTTCACTGTCTCCATGGCTGCTCCTGCATATCAAAGACCTACTAAAAAAAGCAAGATATTTGATTCTTGCCAGCAGAAAGCACTTGAATCTTTTGTTCACTGGACATGAGGACAAATAGCTATTAACTGTGAACTGCACACTCATGCAAGAACTGAATGCCTTTGGTGGTTATGAATGCAAGTGCATGTATCTTCTTGAGATGAGACTCGCAGATTCCAGGAATTGCTTCCTACTTAACATTTTGGGTGAATAGTCAACTGAGCTCTAAAAACATACAGTTTTAAAAGCATCCTTCCCTTCCTCTCCACCATTGCTAGGCAAGTGATGGGGAAAGCAAGCTGAGTCCAGCTGTGGGAAAACCCTTGAGAGGATATGCAAATCCTTCTTTCTGATTATGTAATCCCTCTGCAAGCCCTTTCCCATTAAAATACGATTAAAAACAGTGGCCAGGAGGAGTTCACCTTTAGAAAATGACACTTACAAGAAATCGCTTCCCAGATAGTTGCCTGAGTCCCTGAGATGAAGAAGAGGTTTGATTGATAAGAAGGCAATATTAAAACATCTCCTCCCATAAGAAAACAGAATGACAGCAATAATCAGAATTTATCAGCCTGAGAGGAGCAGAGTGTTTTCTTGGCACTGAAGGAACACAACATGCTAAATCAAACCCAGAGCATGGGCTCACAAAAGAAAGAGACAGATGTCTCTGCTGTATAAATTCCACATAAATGACTTTCTGGAAAGGGGATCCTATTTAAGCAGACACTGTAGTGACATCTGAGAAAGACGTAACAAAACAAAGCAGAGCATGAAGTTGGTATCAGCCCTGGAACTGCAGCCATTTTTGAAGAGTAATGACCCATCTGCCAACCTTGCATAGGGATTATGGCTTTGTTATTTAGGATCTCCTCCTTTGCAAAGCCCCGATAACCTTCTCTTAACACCTGAATCAATATCCATGTGTTTATGAATCAACCATTTTTAAATCATTCCAGCCAAAATACTGTCCAGACTCATCAAAATCCTGCCTTCTGAGGGCAACAGGAGCTTCCTGGTGAAATTAGGAGTGAGCTGTTCTTCAGGGTGAGTTGTGTCCCCGGAAGATACTGCTATATCCATGACACATCCCGATAAACAGTTGTGAAAGCCACAGTTCCAGAAAAATGCTCAGAAAATAAGTGATGCCTTGAGAATGCCAGGCAGGACACCTCTTTTGATAATGTGCCAAATGTAAAAGCACAGCCCTAAACTCTCATTTATGAAGATAAATTGAGTCTTAAATCAAATCAGACTTGAGCCCAAACATGACTTTTACACAGCTGCCAAATGTAAAATATAAAACATGACTTCAGTTTCCTGATAGATACAGATTATGTAGGTCTTCCTTGGATGTAGAGGGGCAGAAAGGAATAATGCAAAGACCAAGGTTTTGCAACAGCAGCCTGAGTGAAGTGGGAAGAATGGATTAGTAGCTCTAAGAGCAGGCAGGCATCACTGGAGGAGGTCAAACACAAACCTCTCCTAGGGAAGGGGTGAGCTGACATCACAGCCATCCACGTTAACCCCTGGCATTGATTAGCCTATTCCCCACTCCCTGAAAATTCACTCTGCAAATAGCATCAGGCCTGACCTACTTCTGCTGCTTAGCTGCACATTTCAGTGATTGGAGCTTTCCTGTGCTGGGCTTCTTCCAGCAAAATGTCAGACTTTTCTTCCTTGCCCTTCAGAGGCATTGAGTAAGGCCAGGGTCCCAGAATGTTCCTCTGAGCTGCAAAGGGGAGGGAGGGATGAGCTGTGGTGTGGGAGGGCACCAGCATGCTGTGTGTTACAGACATCAACAAGTGGCACTGGTGGAAAGGAGTGATGATTTCAGGGCTTGGTTTGCACATCTGAATGAAGGCAGACTGCTTTTCACAGGCAGGGAATGGCTTTGCAAAGAGGCATGGAAACCTGAGTAACACGCTTAACAGCACATTTATTCAGTAAGAAGTATTATACAAATGTCATGTCTGTTGAACTCATTTTAGCACTCTGAAGGCTGAGAGATGGATTGAAAGGTAAGGTCATCAGCTAACTCCAGAAAAAATCTTATTGCTGCAGCTCAAAAGCACTATGCTCTTTTTTACTGCTGAGCTCTGCCTTCTAAGCAAGAATATTCAGGGAAATCTAGTGGAATACAAAAAGTTTTGTCCCCCAGCTCTTCCAAGGATACATGTCACCTCTTTGTCCCAGTCATTAGGAATTAGACTGCAATTGATACAGTCATTTGGGGATTTAGAGTAAGATAATGAATTAATTAGTTTTAGTTTTTTATTTCATCGCTGTGACTTGACCATTAATCATTTCTTAACAGGATTTTTTTAATCCCCCTACAGTCATATAAATTGAACACCAAATTTAAAAAGAGGAGTAACATTACATCCTAGTCAGAAGTAAGGAAAAACCTACAACTGCATACCTCCATGAGACAGAAATAGCTGTACCATGTTAATATTAGGAATTTTACTATTAATAAATAAAACAGAAAAAAAAAAATCCAACCAACATGTCCTTAAATTAAACATGCCTTAACTGAAAAATTCCTACAAGATCCTTAGTTCCTTATTATCCTGTTTCCAAAATGCAAGTGACAATACAAGTGCAGGTCCTTAACAATGTGTATTTTTCTGCTATGCCGTGTTCAATGGTATATAAAATGCTCCATCCTTGAAAAGGAGCATGAGTTCCAGTTTAAATTTTTCCTCACAGCTATACTAGTGCCAGGAAAATCAAAGAAGACTGTAAATGTGTGGATTTGGGGTGTATTTTCAATATATAGATCTTAGTATAAATATATACATATCCTAGCATTTATCCTAATTCTCTTCAGTTTTGTACCATAATATGTTTATTAAATAGAAACTATTGTTAGGCACATGGCAGAGTCTGGTCTTAATTTGATAAAGTAGTTGAAAAAGAAGGATGATTCCTCATTGAAAATTACGGGGAATTTCTTTAATGATTTTGTAATTTCTTGATGTTGCAGCAAAATTCACTATGGCCTTTTTTTTAACCCAATTCCATAAAAGAAGATTAAGAGATGAAAAAATTGCTTATTCAGACAAGAGACAGAATGTGGATTTTTGCATTGCTGGGGAGCCTTGGAAAAGCTTCTGCAGTGACTACTTTTGCAAAAACAGCATATTCATGCTTATTTGACAGGCAAACTACATCTGAGCAATGAAAGTACATATTTATGCACTGCTTGCACACAAATCCTCGATTACATCCTTTAAAATCAGTGGAGCACTTCAACTCCTATAGCTGTGTATAAAAGGGCTGGATAATTTTATGGTCAGCAATAATAGCATTTTTACTTTTGCAAATAAAGGAAACTTGGGTCAAGCAGAAATACGATTGCCACAGGCATTAAAAAGCAACAAGCACATATGTGTATGTGTAGCATTGTGTACTCAGTCAGGTCCATAATGCTTGGATGGATGTATCATCAAATCTTCTGCTAATATTCAATTTCACATTCATTTCCTTCAGGTGAGGTCTGCTCTGTTGAGTCCCAGAGGAGGGTGAAGGCACTGGCTGAGGAAGGTTGGAGGCCATTTAGGGCCATTTAAGAACAAACTGAAGGACTGACACACTTGTCTGTCTCTCCTTGGCTTTCATAGGAGCAAAGCAACTCCAGAGGAGGACATGCAGGACACCTAACCCTGCCCTTCTGGGAGGACTTACACCAACCTCTCCAGTTATCTTCCTGGAAGGACACGTGTTGGATCCCAGAAACCTGGGATTTTTGAGCTTTCTGTGCTTTCTGGCACTGACCCCCTGGAGAACACTGCCTTTGATATGAAGCCTTGGAGAGGGCTTCCAAATTTGAGTGGCGGAGTTGGAGTCATGGGTGTGTAGTTAAACAGAAGTGTGTGCTTTCACATGGTGAAGGGTTTTTAATTTGAATCTAGTAATAGATATGGGACACGATGGAGGATTGTGGGTGTTGTTTCTTTCTGTCTTCTTTCTTCTTTGTCATGGTTTCAGGCAGTAGTTTCTGGTTGGACAGTCAGTGCTGCACTGCGAGTCACAGGAGTTTGGTTATTGGGTCAAAAGTATAAATAATATAGGTGTTAATTCTCTATTGGACCGTTTAGCTTTAAGAGACCTTGTAACTAGCTAGATTCAGACCTCCATTCTGCTCGCTTTTAGCTGCTGGCTAGAAGTGTTCAGCACTCTCAGCACTTTTGATAAGATTTAATAAACAACCAAGCCCAAACACAAGAAAATTCATCTCTTTCGTATTTTTAATTCTGACTCTGAGTGAAGACAGAAGAAACTTCAGACAAGCCACTAATTGTGTGGTGTAGATTTACAGACACAGAGCTCAGGTGCCAGCCCTGTTTGGTGTACTAGCCTTGTTTCCTGGGAACTGGGATGTGCTGGCTTCCCAGCTCTGTAGTATTGACACAACTGAACCATTGGCCAGTAATATGTCCTAAATAGCAAATACCTGTTATAGGGATGTAGATTGTTCAGGCTTATTAGTCCTTTAATGAGGCATTACGACACATTTAAAAAAAATTTCAAGATCTCAGCCAGGACTGTCTCAGGGGGACCTGATTCTGCCTTGGCAAGAGAGAAGGGCTGGGTAATGCCTAAGGTGTCAGCCTGGACTGTGTCCCTATTTCGAAGTGTGCTGTTCGGATCACAGATCATGTCAACTGAGTGCTGGTTCCACAGCCTAGACCTCAGTGAAGCCATCCAACCCTATATCCCCCTTTCCCAGTTCCCCTTGGTTTCTTGCCACTGATGTTCTCTACAGGAGCAGAAATACAGAGTGAATTGCTGCAAACTAACCTAGAAGACACAGCACCTTGGCCTACTTTGAAGAGAGATAGATTTTTAGTGATGTTCACAGGGGCATAGAAACTCCTCGGGTCTCAGGGAGGCTGGAGGATCTTCTCCCTACAGCAGAAGGCCCAGGAGTACAGCACAGGACAGAAACACATGAGACATTTCTCTCTGACAGTATTAACTCTGATAATAATGTCACCAGCCCAAGAGAGAGTATATTTCTCTTTCACAGACTGAAATAAAAAGCTAGCATTTTGAGAGCTTTGCATACATCACAGGAATTAGATATACTGCAGCACAAACTCTGCAGTGCTTGGGATCTATGTGTCCATAAATCAGACATTCTGGAAAGAAAAAGAAGGTATGTCCTTCAGCACCACACAGTGTGGGAGACACCATTCCCTGCTAAAGGTATAATGGCTGTGCAGCTCAGAGCTGCCTGTGGCATCCAGAGCTTGCATCCCAGCACTGGGGCCTCAGGAACACGACCCAGGCACTCAGCAGCAGCTTCTTCAGCAGCTTTTGCCATTTTGAACAGTGTCCCTTCCCAAACAGGTTCTGCTCTCTTTTCCCTGCCATTCCAGTTGCAGCCAGCATGCTGCAGTGAAGCCAATGGAAAAATACACAAATAGTTGTTCCCACTGCACTGCTGTGCTTGGAGCTCTTCCAGGACAAGGGAGCAGATCCACATTCTCTCTGTGCCTGAAGAATGCTGGTCCAGAGACTGGAACTGAACCTTATCAAGGGTTATACAGGAGCTGAACTTTAAACTGGAATTTCTTCCCTGTCCTGCTCCAACAATCATAGAAAGGCACAGCAAAGTAGCTGGTGGCTCCCTTGGCACTGGACTAGGTCTCTACAGAGCAAATCATCTATTTCTTTTCCTAAGAGGCCAGCAGGACGCCACCAGTTTAAGTGACTTGACTTGGTTGCTCACATGCAGAAAGAATTAATTTGCAATGGCTGTAAAGCAGCAGGACAGCCAGGTGCAATCATGAATCTCGGCAGCTCTTCATATTTATATTAGGCCCTCTGCAGCTGCTCTAGAGGCGCCTCACTAACTCTGAACTTCCCCTGAATACCAAGTGACTATGGCTGCATGCAGTGCACTGTCCCTCCTTTCAAGAACACACAGACAGAGCAGAAAAAGAGAAAATAATCCAAGGGAGTGGTTGGAAAGTTTTTCCATTTGGAGGAAAAGGGGATTCTTCTCCCTCAAGAGCAATGTGAGAGGATAGGATAGGATAGGATAGGATAGGATAGGATAGGATAGGATAGGATAGGATAGGATAGGATAGGCTAAATCAGTTCTCTTCTGGGAGAGAAGAGCTAAGTCAAAGCTGTCACATATCCAGGAGCAGGAGAGCACAGTTTGTAACCCCTGCCAGGAGCTGGGAAACTTGTTATTAAACTAGTTTTAGAGGTAGGAAGCTGTTTTTGTCTCTGTACATATACAGTGAGACACACCACCAGAAGAATGTGTACATGGACCTGGGCATGTGCCTTCGTTAAGCAAGAGTGGTGCTGGATCACCAATGCTGTGAATTTATAGTTTGGATCCAGCCTCTCCCCAAACTTTGTCACTTGTTGGACTGCTAACACAAGGAAGGCTGCCTGAATTAGGGGATTGAGTGGCTGGTCAAATTTTGCACCAGCATTTATGTGATTGGGGTTATGGACCAGACATGAGTACCTGTGCTTGTGTTCCAGTGTCTTCTAGGTATGTATGGGCTACAGGTGGCCTTCATGCATTCTTGAATGTTTTGATTCTTGTTTTTCTTTATCCTTGAACCATGGGGTAGCAGATGTGGGTGTGATGGAGCTCTTAGGCTCTTGCCTCACACATAGCTGGGTAGATAAGTTTGACCTTGCCCTTGTTTGAAATCCACCCCCTGATTACAAATGGTTTAAAAGTTTGCACCATAAAGTTTTGACAGGATGTATCACTTCAATTAAAAGTTTCATAAGGAGGTTTGGCAGAAGCAGGACATTTCTTAAAATTAAACATGGATGGGGCTCTGATTTAGTACATGAGACACGAGCCTCTGCTTGACAGCATCTGCAGTGAAAAGCTCCGTGTAGAGCAAGGTGGTCAGCATGGCACTCTTCCAGGAGGGAGGACTCAGGCTCTCAGCATACAGCTGCACCATGCTACCATCACTATACACGTTACATTACGGTCTGCAGCAGAGCCCAAAAACACTGAAAATGCTAGTGGAACGGGACCAGTGGCCTCTGGTTGAATGGTCACTGACAGCTTGCTCTCTTGCCCATTCTCATGTTGCAGCAAGGGCTCAGGAGGCCTCATGGAGACCAAGCTCCATGCCACATGAGGTCTGCCCCATGCCAGAGCATTCAGGGGATGCAGCAGCTCTTTAAAACATGTCTAAGGGGGTCTAGGGAAGAGGCCACAGGCTCTAAGCTGTTAGCAGAGAGGAATGGATGCCTGGACACAGAAGCAAGCAGCATAAGCCTGAAGTGGATCCATAAGTGCAACTTTATCTCAGACTCAGAAAAGCCAAAGAAAAGTTCAGTGTCACGGAGTCAGGGTGAGCAGCAGCCAACATGATTGAAAAGCAAGCAAGCAGTAAATAGAGCAGCTCCCTGTTCTGTGCCCTGGAGACAACAGCCAACCTGGCTGGCCTTGGCTGGCAGCCTGAGAGATGCCAGGTGTGAGCTGTATCACTCCCACTCCTTGGCTCCCAGTGTCCTCATTTTCTGTGCTTAACTGGATGCTCTGCATCAACATGCTGCTGCCATTCTCACTCACATACACTCCCTGGGTATGTGCTTTATATCAGAAAGCTTGTACTGCTTTGCAGGAATATAAAAAAGTAACACCACAGGTTCTTTCCTTCCAACATCCAGCATGTGCATCCTCCCCTGTTGCTATAATGATATTCAAATATGATACAGAACTGAAGGAATGCTTTTAATTGGAGTGGAAGACAGAAGTTCTGTATCCCATAGCCTCAAGGGACCTATGTCCTCCCAGGCTATCCCACCCACTAGCTGTGTTACCCAGTCCTGCTCTTCTTCTTTTAAACCTACACCAATTTATTATTTTATTATTTTATTCAGTGGTTTAGGGCATTCTGTGTTTTAGGGCAAAATTTCTGAATGCATTTACTCAATAAAGGCTAAAAAAGCCTCAACATCCTGCAAAGATCTGGAATTTCACTACATCTATATAAAGAGGGAAGAAAGCAAAGTGTGTGTTTTGATTTTTGGCCTCAAATTGTTGCAACAGCTAAAATCCCCTGCTTAACTAACTTGTGTCATCCATACTTCTCATCTCCACCTGTGCAATCATTTGCAGAAACATTATTAGCTGTTTGATTTTTTTTTTTTGCTTCCATAGCAACATCCATCAGGGAGAGAACAGCAGGAGCATATGGGGAAGTTATAAAGCACATTTTCTACAAGAAAAGGAGGCCAAAGCATTTAACAGACAGCACTTAGGTTTCCCTTAGTAACTGAAATTCCAAAATACCTCTCTTGTTTCAGTATGTCCTAGTATTAATTAGACAGCTTAATGATGTACCAGTGCAGGCTGGAGGTAACACTTGGGTTGTCTTTAATTAATCAAGGTACTGGAACATTTCTTTGAGATTCAAGCTTATTGCCAAAACACATCCTTGTTACATTTTTGTGCTTGCGTATTTTACAAGCAAGGCTCGGAGCTGTTAGACAGCCTTTGACATGCTAAATATTGTGGAAAAAATTTTGCATAAAGTTCCAAAGAGAAATGCCAGAGCTGAAAATTATCTGTTTCAGTAGTTTGAAATCTGTCACCGAGGAATAGCTAGAAGCTGTCAGGTCAATTTTAGAGTAAGTATATAAAAAAAATAAAAACATATCTCATGCATTTCTCTCCTTACCAGTAGCAACTATGTAAGCTGGCATTTTATTAATGAAAACTGTAGTGGTGTTCCTCTGTAGTTTAAAACACAGACCCTGAAGCTCAATATGAAAAAAACACTAAGAGTTTTTAAGCCTTTTTAGCAAATCAAATACTGCACTTATCTCTTGACTAGACCGTGTTTATGCCAGTACATACTTAAAATGGAGATGTTAATGTTTTGGGGGTGCTGTGTGCTACATAAGCATAAAGCTGACAGGGAGACTGATGAGACTGCAGTATAGGATGTTGGTGGAGATCAAATTATTTGTGTCCAGACAAACACTGTGGAAGATGCTGCACCATGAAAAGGTGCATCCTGCTGTTTGTCCCTGGTGTGTCTGCTGGTTGGGAAGCATGGCCAGCGCTGGATGCAAGAGGAGGTACCCCACAGTCCTCCTGAGGCCCCTGAAAAATCATTGTGAAATGCAGCTAGAGTTTTATATTTCTTCTTTCTGTCTTTCCTGTCAATTCCTTGCTTTTCTTCTTTTCATATCCAATTGTTCCCTGTTTAACACATGCACTTCAGCATTCCCCCCTTCCCCTGCTGCCTCCTTTATCTTCACATTCCTGTTATCTTTTCTCTGTGGCTTCTTCTCTGCCTGGACTATTTGTTCACTGCCATCCTTAGAAGCAGCCCTGCCCCACCCAATCTGCCAGACAATGGAAATGCTCTTTCTGCAAACAGTTTAACAAATCTCTCCTACACCTACCCACTGAACACTTCTGCTCTTTTCCAGCTCTGTACATCCTCATCTCCTTCAACACCTTCTTATCCCTGGCAGTTGGCTCCCATCTGAGCCTCTCCACCATCCCAGGGCCACCTTCTCACCTCCTGCAGCCCCTCTGCCACCCAGCCATCTCTTCCTCTGTCCCTTCACCTGGTGAGGGCACAACTGGAGAAGTGATGTTTCCACCACAGCAAAGGAGAGCGAAATCTGCTCACACATTTCCAACGCACCTGGAAGCATTCTGTGACCCATCACATGCTCAGTGCCCCTCAGCCACATCTGGGCCAGAGCCCACTGCCCTGTTCTGCTGCCTCCATCAGCTCTGCAATCAGAGAAGGCTGATGCATGAGGACCCTTGAAATCCCACTAGAAATCATACTTTACTTTGAGGAAATTAGGAAACTCAAGCTGGCCATGGACAAACTGAATGAACAGACTCAGAGTTTCTTGGGTACATGGAGCCCCAGACAGCTAGACATGCTAGAGGTTGCTCTTTATTAGTGAAAATTTTGTTTTTTAAAACAGGCAAACATGGCTTTGTCTTCTTTTCACTCTCATGTCCTGGGCTGCAAAGGTTTACTGTACAGCAACAAATCCACCATTTTGTAGATGAGTAAAAATAACCCACTTCCCAACTCACAGCCAGGAGGAAAATGCTAAGGAATCTAAAAATAGGTAACTGCACTAGCTGTAACTCAGTCAGGTACAAATTTTGGTGTGCACCAGTTTTCTTAAGAATTAAATCTACTCACTCCCCACCCCCTGTTGGAGGGAAGATCTCATTTCCTGCCATTTGATAATTTGCTTGGGTTTAAAGCAGAACCTTTGAGAAACCATGTATGCAAAGTCTAGTCCTGCCTGATGGGAGAAAGTTTAAGGTTACCTGGAGGATGAGCGCTTCTCTAACACCTGGCTCTCTCATATTACAAAAATCTCCTAAATCCAGCTTCTATTATGGATGGCATAGGCAGAATCTGTCCTCCTAGAAGTTATCAAACATGCATAAATAAACAGGAAGCGGTATTTCTCTCCCTTTATTTAAAAAGCATCTGCTGCACCAACTAAGTTGTAGCATAGATAGAACATGAAAAATTAGAGCTGGCAGAGGATAAATTGGAGAAACAACATTTCAGTTGGTTCTCCTACAGGAGCAACACGTCAGACTAACCATGAGGATGGATGGAGCCAGGTTCTCCATCCTCCCTGGCTATCAGAGGCAGCTCTGCTGGCAAATCCCAGCCACAGTGCTGCTGGCCCAGCCTTAGCAAAAACAAAGCCAGCGCAGTACTGAGCAGCCAAGAGCAGGGAGGCTGAAACAGCCAGGGCTGGGTAACATGGAGTCCTCTGTGTGTCTGAAGGTGCCAGGTGGAGGAGAGAAAACAAATTGGCTTTGTTCCAAAGAAGCCACTGAACTTTCAAGGGGGCTATAGCCAGCATCTTCTAGTTTCTACTTCTGCTAGTGAGTATTTTTTTATTTAATAATGTGAGCAATATGTCATATATTCTGAATTTCATTTAAATACACATAATGTAATTACAGATAACTTTGGAGACCAAATAAATTCGGGACTTTTTTACTACAGAGCCATAGGAATGGAAGAATGAATAGGACTTTCTTTTTAGCAAATTAGAATAAGAATAATGATGTTATTTCACTGATACTATTACTTTGCCATTGTTATTGTTATTAAGACTTTTAACCCCTGAGGTTAAATGCTATTGCTAGCTCCTTCTAAATGCTCTTCAAAAAAAATACATGGCTACATTTAGACTGTGAAGTCTAGAGACAGGATTCAGGTCCAGACTAAATCAAGGTGCCACCACTTAAGCTGCATGTTTAAGCTCGTTACACTCAAGGGGAGCCTAGTCCATAGAGTCAGTGGAGCACAAAGAGTGATTCAGCTTTCTCTAGCACAGTCAGCGATTCACAGACTCCAAGAGCCATTTGAGATGCTGTAGGCACCTTGCTGGCATTCCAGCAGTGGCCTGCCAGCTTGCTGCCATGCTCACCAGCTCCAGCGTGTGTTCCAAGTAACTTGGGACATCTAGAATAATGCAAGTGGCTCTGTTTAGGCACCCTCAATAACAGGGAGGACAGCTTGCTCTCAGGGCTCAACTACATGTATTCAGTTGCCTAAACAGAGGCTTCTAGTGATACTTGAGGTGCTCAAGAATCTTCTTCCTAAACTGCAGTGTCCACACCAGCAGCACATGGTTGCTCCCTGCTGTACCTGCCAGGCTGGTGAAGTTGTCTCTGATACACACAGAACAATACACACAGAACAATTCTAGATGACCTCTCATAACACAGGCACTCCCATTGCACCTTCCACTGCCCGTCCCACACCCTGTCTATTGATAAGTGTCTCAGAGAACTCGCTAATCTTCAAGCACTGGAGTCAGAGGCTCCAGGGTATCTATCCTCCAGCACCTACCAAAGCCCCTCTCCTCCCAGACCAGCTTATGTGGGAAAACTGACTCCATCCTGGTGCTGAAGACAAGTATTTCAGCTGCTCAATTCTCACACTAAAGCTAAAAAGCTTTAGTGTTCAAGCCTCCTGCTCAAGCAGTCCATCCAGATCCAGTTGCTTAAAGTACAGCTTAGTATGAGGTTACTATAAAATTTGTGATGGACAGGTCTGAGGTTTGTCACCATGAATGCAAGTAAATTACACTGGAATAGCAGAGCTTTTCAGGGATGCTATGACCCATCCCTGAAGGCAGAGTAACTGAGATTCTTCTTAATAGATCCCTTGGGGCAGATTAGAGTGAAACACCATTAAATGACAAGTGTTTATAAATATGCATATGGCAGGTTTATTTCTGACCCATTTGCTTGCAATGGAAAGTAGGTATGTAGCTGTTGTGGTTATTATCTGTAGATATATAGCAACATAAAAGCACAAAAACAGCAATTAAGAAACTATATAAGGAAAAGGAAGGAAAATAAGGATATTGCCACCCATGTATCCAATGGGAGATTCCATTGTTGCTATTTTGATGTCCATTGATCAAAGGGGTGGTCACAGTCTTGATTGATCGGGGAGGGGAAGCCTGTGAACCACAATGTTCAGCAGGTTCAGGTTCAGGTGGGAATGCCCAGATACTCCTCCTGAGGCAGGGAGTTTTAGAATCTCTGATGTAACTCTGTGGATCACATGCAGTCCTCTGGTGGAAGGTCTCAGAAATGAGTCTGGGGGTGCTTCTGGGTCTTTGGTGGCTTATGGCACCTTCTAAGATGTTCCAGCTGCCTCTCAGATCAGTGCAGCTGGGTCAGATATGCCCCATCAGAAGTGATGAGTGCCTTCAGTTCTGTGTGTGAATGCTCTGATACCTCCAGTGCAGATTTGCACCTGAACCATTTGTGAAAGAGAGGACATTGATATGATAAAAATCACTACCTCACCTCTGCAGGATCTGCTTCTTATTGGCCTCTTCCCTTATCTGGGTGAAAACCCAGCTTGTAGCCTCTGGTGGGGGTGTACACACCCTCTGCACCTGGGCTGTGACCTTGCACAGCATCAGCAAAGTACCTGCTGCTTTAGCAAATCTCCAATTGTTTGAGCCATTAACCATTAATTTTTCAGTTTCTCACAAGGAATCATTAGCAACTTGAGTGATACTACTCCCAGAAGACAAAGAAAGGAGTGGGAGGAACAAGGGTGCAGTTAGAAGACAAGACTCAACTTCTCTCTTGATTCTAGAGAAAGGGATATAAAAAAGGGGGGTAAAAAAGCAGGGGAGACAAGTGCTACCCGTATGAAAAAGGAAAATGAGATCACTGCTTACACTGCAGGAGGAAAAAGGCAGGGAAGGCAGGAGATTAACACTGAGAATCTGTGAGGTGTGAGTTCTCAGCAGTGGCAGAAACAGGGGTCAGGTGAGTGGGGCTGGGGAACACTGGGGGCAAGGGTGAGGTTCCAGGTCCACACTCTGGATTTAAGGGACACAAATAGGGGTAAATTAAGTATGTGGCGTACATGCTTTCGTAAAAAAATAAAAAAAAAGAAAACAAAAGAAAAAAAAAAGGAAAAAAAAAAAAAGGAATAACTGTGAAAAATAAGTACAGTTATTTCACAATTATAAGCCACACCTGATTATAAGCCACACATCTGGGTAGACCATGGGATTTGTCCATATATAAGCTGCACCCGAATATAAGCAGCATGTTTGTTTTTTTAAAGCAAGGATCCATGTGTGACAAAGTAACGAGTCAGTAACAGAATCGCACCAGCGCGGGGTTTGGTGTCAGGTGCTCAAGTTGCAAACAGTTTTCATAGACCAGCCAAGCCTTTAAAGGCAGCCCCAGGTGCCCTCCCCGGCCGGCTCTCACTTCCAGGTTGGCATTTCACTGGGATTTGTCCATAAATAAGCCGCACCTGATGACTAGCCGCACTGCTGGGGTAGGCTGGATTCTTCAATGAAAAAGGTGCGGCTTATAATCGTGAAATTACTGTATTTGCTTTACTCCTGCAAATGAATACAAAAACCTCAAATGTTGACTTGGTAATTTAACTCACCCTCTGCAACCATTCCTAATCCCCTTTGAGGCTCACCACTTATAACATTTTAAATAACTCTGCAAGGATTAAATAAGGATTTTGTGCTTTTATCCTCCTATGGATAACAACGTGAGGCTCTCTCACCTGTTCATTGCTGCATTCACTTCCTTTCCCCTCTCTGTATGTGACAGCAATGCTTTCTATTCCTCTGCTCCAAAATACTGACGTGCTTAACAGCTGTTGTTCCTCAATTTGCAAAAAGATCTAGTATTATTCCATAATGCTGCCTAATTTGTCACCTCTTACACCTCCACAGCCCTGGAATCTTTTTCTCTTCATCACAAGGTATTTGCATACCTCAGGCCATATCTAGCCTCCTTATGAAAACCAAATGCAAACTATGCCTGTTTGTTTAGTAATGAATCAGCAGTCTGAAATTTCTGTTATCTCAGCTAGTTGCAAACAATCCTCTCAGTCAGGGACCCTGTGGAAGTGCCTTGGATGGCAGCTGTGCCAGAAGGAGAGGCCAGATCAACCTCCCCATTGCTGCTGGATAAATTTAGTGAGGAATTTGGGGATTTGCCCCCGGGGAGAAGTGCCCAGCAAATGCCAGTGTTCAGATGATAGAGCAGCATAGCCATGCAGGTATGCAGCCCCTGCCACCAGGGTGTCCCCATAGCTCCAGGTGCTTAAATCCAAGCTGAAATCCATGTGGTACAGCATCATGACCAAAGACAGTGCCCTCCATCACCAGCACCTCATCCCAGCATGGTGGCTGCTGCTTGTGCATGATGCTGACAGCGGGATGATTGAGCTGAGTCAGAGGAGACCAGCTGCTCCTAGTCTTTTGGTGAGTGGGGCTATGCATAAATCCCCACCCTGGCCACACTAAACCTGCCTGCACCTTATGCTATACCAAAATCATGTGTTTAAACTTCGCAGGAAGTCGATGTTACTAGAAGTTCTTTGTTATCATCTTAGCAATGGATTTGGAGAAAGGTGCAGCTTCAATGTGCATAGACAGTCTGCCAGACCATATCCACAGCAAGGAGACCCAGGCAGAGGTTTTAGAGGCATGGCATAAGAGAAGAGAACACTACTTGGATGCCACAATGCAATGTTCAGCCTGTGCCTGCAGCCCAAGGCAGCATTAGTGCTCTTTGCAGTCTTACCTTTGAAGAAATTCAGGTAGGATGTTCAGGCATCAGGATTTCCTCTCCTGTAGTCACAAGGGAGATCTTGCACATTGTCTGACTGATTTAGGTTGCTGTATCTCTTGGGAAGATCCTTGCAGCCCCTCCAGCCCCCTTCAGTTCCTGCTGTAGAGGTGTGTGTCTGTCCCTGGCTCACAGATGGAGCTGCTGCTGCTGCCATCCCCAGTCCTGCCTGCCTGTTTAGGTGCTGTGGGTCAGTGCCCAGCAGTGACAGCATGTCCCACACCAGGGTTCCTCACCACTCCACCCCTCCCAGGGAAACCATCACTCCCCAAAGTCTGGACCTGGTGGTGGCACCCAAAAGCCCATCATCTCCAGAACCCAATATACTTGAACACTTCACACACAGCAGCTACAAGACTGCCCTTTTTAGCCCTCTTCCTTCTACAAAATCAGATGAAAATACTGTTTATTCCCCCTCCAGTGGCCACCTCTGCCACCTCCCTGCCAGTTGTCAGCTGCTTGGTCCAGTCTCTTTCTTGGTTTTGGAGTTCTGCAGCACACTCTGCAACAATAGAGGAATGTCAGGCTGCAAAGAACCACCAATCTCACATGACAATTATAGCCCACCCTGGGCTGGGGTGCTCTTTGGGCAGCAGAGCTGACAGCTCCTGGCAGCAGAGCTGTCCCATACATAGAATACATTGTGGATGTGACAAGGGGTAAAAATAGTCTCACACAATTCAACCAACTTCGTTTTGCAGTCCTCCTGAAGTGTCAGAATTGAATTTCTAGATATACCGCTCCACTCTGGTGAGAGATGTAATGCTTCAAGAACATATTTTCTTTCTTGTTCAGATGCAGAAAAAACCTCACAAGAACAACTATTCTCATGGGATTTTGCCTAGAATTGGTAGAAATCTTAAGAAAACAATTCCATTTTGTAATATCTCTGACTCTGCTGTTCAAAAATCTCATGAGGATATTTTCCAGGACAGTTGAATTTAAAGCTCAGTGCAACCTAGGTTAGTTGTCAAATCCTAGTGAGTCCTCATAAATTTATTTTGCTCCCTTTCTCCTTAATAATGACTTGGGTTACTGAAAGAGAGAAGTGCTCCCTCCTCGAATGTCTCTGCTTGGTGCTGTGCTATCAGAGATTTAGGCACAGGTGAACTCAAACCAGCTGCAGGGTAAGCACAGCCCAGGGCTGCTGCCTGAGCCACACATGGTGGGATAAGGGCAGCTCCAAGCTGGCTTTATTCAGTCCTGATTTTCCTCACCATGATTACATGCAATTAGTGAGAAGCTGGCCCAGCATTGCTCTGCAGCAGGAGGAGCTCACAGAGAGCCTGGAATCGGTGACTGCTTTGACCAGGCTGCCTGACAGCCACACACCTCTGACCTTCCTGTTCGCGTCTCACTGCAGCTCCACTACAGCATTCTTCAAAAGCAAAACCAACAAAGGCATTTCAGCATTTTAAGCCACCCCATCACTGGATCCCCCACCGCTACATGGCAAGAATAAGGCACTGGGATTTGCTTATATTCCCTGGATTTTCAGTGTGGGAGCATCCTGCAGGACTGAATTGTCTCTCATAGTAAAGATGTGTAGGCAGAATTTGTAGCTGGTAGTGCATATCAGCTTTAATGGGGAATGTTATTTTGAGGAGAAAATAAGAAAAAAATAGGAGAGAAGAAAAAAGGAAAAGGAAGAGTGCATAAGGTCCTTTGCAATACGGTAGCAAATGGCTTGGAGATTGATTGGTAGAACATCTTCAGAAAAAATAATTGCAAAGGGGAGACCAGGGAGTAGAAAAACACAAGGAAAGGAAGGAGACAGGCTGCAGGAGAAAAGGAAATGAACAGATCTGAAGATGTTGTCTGTGGCTGAGAAACCCTACCAGTCCTGTGCCTGTGGAAGTCCTTGCAATAGGGACTAATACATTCACCAGCAAGAGACAGGGATGAGAGAAAAAGAAGGAAACACTGGATTTTATAAATCTTGTCCTCCAAACCGACTCTAAGGAGAACTTGATGAGATAGTGAGCAGACCCCCAGGAAGCAACATTTGCCTGCATCTCCTGCTGCTAAAACTTGCCTCCTGAAGTCCCAGTGAGCAGGGCTGCAAAATAACCATGCACAAAGGCAGCTAGTCCCAGCCACAGCTGTGAGCAAGAATCTGTGGCTCAGCACTCCAAAATCTGACTCCTTCAGATGGATTTTCTGTTGGCAATGCTGCGAAATTCTGGGTGTGCATCTCTCCGTGCTCCCCCTGCAGAGTGGTTGGGCTGCAGGTCAGGAGCTGCTTCTCAGATGGGACATGTCCAGCGGCAGGTACAAGGCCAAAGGCTCTGCTGTTACTAGCATCCTCTGGGTAAACTGCAGCTACATTAAGAAAGCATAATGGTATCACATCTACAGACACCCTCAATCCAGTTCTAACAAAACTAATGACTCTCAGCTGGGCAGAAGAGCAATATCAGGTTGCTGTTGTTCATTGATTCAGATTGGCAGGGCATCTCCCCCTTTGGTGCTCTCCAGAGCCCAAAGGTTACAGAGAAGTTTTAAAGATCTGCCTGCAGCCTCCACCTGCAACCAGCACTTTTATCTCAAAGAGGTATCTTGTCTCTGCCATTTCCTAGAGCTGTCAGGTAATCACAGCTGTTTGTGTTCTCCCAACAGATTTCATGGCTACAAGGCTTCAAAATGAAACAGCCAGGCAATGAGGCATTTCTGTGGAGAAGACAGGTTTTGACTAAACAGTTTAAGAGTTTTCCTCACAGTAAAAGTAAAACGGGTTGTGTACCTGACCAGTCCAAAGCCTGCTTCAGTTCAACAAAAATCAAAAACCATTACTTGGTCCAAAAAGTACAGGAGACAGAAATGTCATGGAGGGCATTAGAGATAAAAGGTCAGATCCATCAAAAATTTAAAGGGAAAAAACAAGACTCATCAAAACTGCTGGGAAATTCTGTACAACACAGATCCCTACAGTGCAGCCTGGAGGAAAGATTTCCCTGGTTCTTCTGCAGAGCAGGTGAAAGATGCAGAATAGTTTCAGTTAGGGTATAGACCCCTTCAGCACTTCATAAGATGGATCTGGCGCTGCCTAAAAGGCACAAAATGAGAAGAATGAGATGAGGCCAACTGGCAGTAATTATTTCTGTAATCTCTCTCTGCAGCAGGTCTAGCTTCTTCCTTGACCTCATCCCCTGACCCAGAGAAATAAGAAATTCTTGCTAGTCTCTTCCATCCAGAATGTTTTGTCTGGAGCTATCAACCAGATAAGCAGCCGAGAGCATTTGAGGAATTTGTCCCTATGGCACTGCATTTTGGACATGATGTAGTCTGGTTTTCAACCCTGGGGTCTTTAAAAGGTAATTCCCTGCATGAAGGCAAATGGCAAGCCTGGGAAAAGGGAACATGGAAATTCATCACCATGGAAATGAACTGAAGGACTGGGGGCTGCATCCAAACTAGCCTCACCAGGTCTTCCTTCCTAACCACCAGGAGAAACAGATTTAGGTAGAGTGGCATTTAGATCTTTCTAGATCTGTCTCACCTGCCTGGCCATACAAATGTCTGTGTGGTCAGATCATACGTGCCTGGCATGTATACAGTTTTAAGCTGGGATGTGATTTGATTTCCTGCTTTCTCCTGTGACTGTAAATTTCTCCAGCAGTCTCCTGGGAGTCACCTGACATGGTCAGAGAGGTTAATAAGACCTGCAGTTAGGATCTGGCTACAAAGCAAGGTGCAAAGAAATACAGAACAAAAGCTGTGCTCATATTTATCCAGGCAAGATTTGTCTTGACAAGGAAAAAAGGTTTAAAATAGAGTAGAAGCAGAACAACTGAAAAACATTCAGGAAAAACGTGACACATTACTTGCATTTGATGGATTTTAAATGCCTGAGAGTAATGAACTGGCACCTGGCTCAAATGGAAACAAAAGAGGAAAAGGTCTCGCTCAGGGGGAGTGGAAAAGGAATAATCCTGATGCACATGTTGTTCTCAGAATGTAAACCTACTTCACACTCCTGTAGGTTAACACACTCCCCATGAAAAACATCATTACTCTGAAAGGGTTTTATTTATATTCATATAAAGGGAAACCTTCTGCTGCCCAGAAAAGATGAAAAAAAATTAAACCAGATCTGACACAGACTGCTGTAAATAGCAAGAATAGAGAACACAAGGTGGTCTTGGTGATAATTTTACTTTATCACAAACCATTTTCCTTACCTTCCCTGAGGAGCACATGCTGCATACATGGAATGGCTGTGCATGGCCACTGGCTTGAGAGTAGGAGCCTACAAGTCAGAAAGAAGAAATAGATAACCAATAAAGAAAATAACATAAACTCTTGTGCATAAAACCTTCAGCTGACTGCTAGGCAATTTTATCATCAAAAAGAATACGCACAGCTCATCCTCGCAGTGTCTGTGTAACTCAAGAGCGAGGATTAGGAAAAAAAAGGAGTAATCCACTAGATAAATGTTTACTTCCTTTTCTCTCCAGTAACCCCTGTGGCCCCAGGCAGTGGGGAGCCCATTCCAACAGGTAAGGTAAGTGGTGCTTCCCTCTCTCCTGCTGACAGCTCAGCGAGGCTCAGCACTATGTGCTCACGCAGCTGCAGCCTGTTTGATAGAACTGCTCCTCACTGCACAAAGTGGCCAGGTGCTGTGACAGCTCATTGGAGCTCTCCAAGTCATTCCAGCACGGCTTTTCTACCATTATCCTCCCACAGCCCTCAGGGACATGATTAATTCATGGAGCATCACTGAAGGCATCTTTCAATGGCATATGGAGTTAAAGTGTCCTCTTCACAGAGCTGCCTGGGGACAACTGTGGAATTTGTACAGACAATCCCACTAGGTAGTCAATCTTGTAAAAGCACTGATATTACAAAGTAAATACAAGTGATCTATTTGTTTAAGGTTATTACTGTGACCGACAGGGTATTAAAACAATCTTTCTACTGACAAAAGATATCAGGCCTGCACTCCCATTTGATGTTCCTAAGCAAGCTTTTCTTCTTTCTTTCTCAGCCACTGAGCTTTGGGGTGTTCATCAAACTCGGCTGACTGGAGTGCACCACACAGCCAGCCCATTGAAATTCAGTGCAGATATGGGGTTAAATTATAAAAAGAAACCTTAGCTTGTAACAACACTTTGATGTGCAGATGTATAAAAGTTTTAACTTCTACTTTCTTCTGAAGCAAATCAGCTCCAAGTCATGCCATTTGATTCATATTTTAGCTTTTAATACGTCCAAAGCACGAATACTAAAAATTGCCCTCTGTAAGGAAACTTACAGTGAGTCGTGTGTGAGGGCTTCCATTTCACCCTTTTATCGAGGCTGTATATGGACTCTTCTCCACAACAAAAATACACTGCCCAATGCTCAGAGCAAGAGGTCAGTCACTTAATGTCTGACCCCTTCTCAAAAACATACCATTTCTCTTGGAACTGGAAATTTCGGCTAGGAAAGGACATCACCTTCCTAGATGCATTAGATATTCTGGCAGCAGAGACACCTAAGGAAACACGGAGCACCTCACTCCCCTCCACCCCATGCTTTGCAGACCATGCCTCACTCTCCTGCCCACTTTCTTTTTTGAAACACACAGTCCTGTGTAACTCGCAGTTTGCTTGTCTATCTATTTTTGCTTTTATTTACATTTATCTGTCATGTCCAATAACATCTGCACCAGCCCACAGGAGCCTCAGAGAGATGCCAGTGCACAACCCTTCCTCAGGCCCTTAATTCCTGCCTTTAAAGATGACCTCAGCTTTAAGCCTGACACACAGCGTGTGAGAAGATGCATCACCAGGGAAGCAGCCCTCACTTTGACCTGTCAGGGTCTCCAGGTGTCAGCCCCAGCTCTTCAGTGCTCTGCAAATAAACTCACCTGGCACAAGCCTCTCACCTGGGTTCATAACAGCAGCCAAGGAATCAAATCATGTACCTCTGCACCTCTTTATCTACCTGCCCCATCACTGGCACTTTTCAAGGCCAGGCTGGATGGGATTTTGAGCAACCTGGTCTAGTGGAAGGTGTCCCTGTCCATGGCAGGGTGGCTGGAACTGGATGATCTTTAGGGTGAGAATAGGATGGTCTTTAAGGTCCCTTCAAACCCAGACCATTCTATGATTCTACGATACCTGACCAGAATGCAAATGCAAGCCTTGGTGAGTCCTGTCTGGTCCAAGCCTTTAGTAGAATCAAGCCATACAATTTTCCCAGTCTGACATTTGAATTTTGTGGGCTCTGAAAGTTGCTCATTTCTATATCTACAGGAGTAAAGAAAGATGGGCCCTTTTTTGCTTTCATGTTCTAATGCTTTCATTTACACTTTCCTGGAGTTTTCTGAAGTCCTCACCTGTATGCTTCTGGCTTGACATGGGTCCTTTGGTTGTGTTCAGGTTTTCTGGCTGGACTCAGTCCATCTCCACGTCTTTTCCACTACTCACAGAGGGAGAGGCACTGATCACTGTCCCCTGCCCAGCTTTGTGTGTGATGGTTCCTCATCCCTTGCCATTGCATGTGCCATGTGACTCTGAGCCACACTGCTGCTCTCTGCTTCTAGTCCCTCACCCAAGATACACGAGGATGTACTACTGCCTTTCTGCTTGTGCTTATCCTTTTTGAGAAGCTCAAGGTTTCATTTTTCCCAAAGTCATCTCCTTTACTCAGGAAAGAGTAAGGAGAACCTTAGTGGCTTTCTGAAAAAAAAAAAAAAATAGCAATTATAGTATTAGCATGACATTTGAGTAAGTGTGCAAAAAACTTGGAAGTTAGAAGTCAACTCTAATTTAATAGTCAAATTATATTGGAATGTCTCTGATTTAATTTTCTCTCTTGGTGCTACACCTTTTAATGGAGAAAGATTTTCCCTTCAAAGCAAAACCAACTCCTGCCTCTGCTAATATTCAGCCTGGTGCAGAGCTGGGTTGCTGTGTCCTTCTCAGCTCCAGAGGGTTGAGGGCTTACACAGTGCCCTTGTTGAGGACCCAGGGATGTGACATGTGGGAAATCCCAGGAAGGATTCATGGTTCCTGCACTCCAGCGTGTCTCTGGCACAGTCTATGGAAAAAGTGGGACATGGGGGTCCTAAATGCATCTTGGTCCTTCACCCTCTGCAACATCACCCCTCATTTCTGCCTGAATGTACAGAATCCATGTTGTCCTGGTGGATGGTCAGTGGCAAGTACCTAACCCACTGAGCTGTGGTTCAGGTTAATGTCCCTGACAAGTCTTAACTGCAATTTACATTTCCTTCCTATTTAAGCTGAGCAATCTGTACTTCAGATCTCCTGAGCATTAATAAAACAGTTATGAGAAATTTCAGGATAAAAGGTTAAGCCCATAAAAATATGCAACTCCTTTATAAAAATAACTCCATCAGGTTTTCAGAGTCTAAGAAGACAAAGGTGCTAATTTCTGCATTTGAAATAACCTTGGGACTGTCACTGGAATAGCCACACTTTGTGAATTGGCTGCCTTAAACTTTTAAAATCTGTCACTACCCACAGGCTTTGCAGCACAGTGGCAGTGCAGAAATTTCTACTGGACAACCAAGGAAGCAGCTCGGGAGAACAAGGGAAATTCTTGGCCACTTCTTGGAGCTCACAGCCTCCTATGATGCCCTCCTTCAGTGCATGATCTCCCAGCAGGAGCATCTCACCCGGATGGGCCACATTCAACACCTGGAGATGTCTCTGCAGAGTCACAATCTCCCTGTTTTCCCTGACCACCTATGGGGGATTCTTCAGGCCACACAAGGCACCTGAAGCACTCCTGTTGTTTTCTGCCAGCTGGGAACCACTGGCACCTCTGTGCCAGGGGAACCACTGGGGCTGGCTCGGATAGAGCCCCTTGGCACTGCAGACAGCCTCAGCAGGGCAGAAGGAAGCTGTTCTTTTCTCTCTCCCCTCTCAGTGGGGAGAACCAAGGCTTGCAAGTGTTACGAGGTGAACCCAATTAAACACAGTTTAAATATTCCACAGCCATTTAAGGGTAGCTTTGTTATTAGTGGCTCCCTTTTGGGTTGAGATTGTGAAAAAGTTGATGTGTTAGCTGCCCAGCAGTTAGGCAAACCCAGCGGGGTCTTGAGGCAACTTTGAAGATCTATTAAAACCCAGATATTTTGCTTTTGCTGTAAAATACTATGAAAAATGTTTATGTAGTTCCTCAGGAGCTCAGAAATAATTTTAAAATAAATCAGCTTAAAATAAACCAAATAATTCCTTGTTATACGTGATACCATATTCATCCTCATATAAGCAGCTTTTCTCACTAAGCATTAGCTTGTATTTGCGTATCAATTTTAGAAAGCTTGGCTTCTTTCCATCTATCAGCCTTTAAAGCCTTTTCCACTGCAGTATTTGCTGGACAGTCAGGTAAATGCAAGGCAAGCATCCTTCTAGCTGATTACTGCTGATTACTCTACTCTGGCTTGGCTTCCCTCTCTGCTTGTTCTGCAGGCTTGGCCTTTTCTGGGAACTGCCATCATTCCACACAGCAGCACAGCAAAAGGAAGTTACTTAGAAGTGTTTTCTGTTGTGGGGGAAAAGGATGCTGTACAGGTGCTGCTCACAGTATGTGATACTCCAGAGGCACCTCTGGGCTTGGCCTCAAAAGTGTAGAAAAGGTCTGTACCTAAAAGCCTGCACATTTACATCAAAATCTATGTTGTTATGAGCAGTGACAACCACTGCAACAAAACCCAGCATGGGAGGCTCTTGCCTGTTTTATTAAACCCCCTCTGAGCTCCAAATGGTTTGTTTCAGTTTTAATCTGACATAACTAATATTCATAGTTGGTCCAGTGTCTTATCCAGTCTTACTTATTACAAGCTATATCTTAATAGAAATCACTTCTCCAACCAATAGCTTAATAGAAAGGAAAAGTGCTCTCTCCACTACAGGGACAAGGGAGCAGGTGCCCATCATCTATGGCACACAGCAACTGCCAGGAGGAGTCATCAGATGGGGACAAACTGTGCCTGATGCCAAGAAAACAATGTCTCTTTCCAGCCACCATAATTTCATGTAAGATAGCTCATCACAGGCTGGAAATCATCTTAGGAGTATCTTTTTTTTGCTCCTGTTTGTGTTAAAAATGAGAGCAGGAGCAGTAGAGTGCTCCAAGCATAAGCAGATACTGTGGGAATAAAAGTGGCAATAATAGTACTTAGTCTTTATGGATAGGCTTTTCATTTGCAGGTTTCAAAATATCCACAAAAGGACATTACTGTCACTCTCTGTGCTCTCCTGAAAGGAGAAGGGATGTGACCAAGTTCACCAGCATCTCCCATCATCTCTCATGCTGTTCTCCCCACCACTTGTCCTGGTGTTCCTGACCTCTGCTGGGTTCCTTCTGATCACCTTCCTCCCCCAGGTGCCCACCAAGAAGGGACGAGCCCCAAGTGGATGGGACCAAACCTTGTGTGGGGCTGCTGCCAGGGATCCCTGGCCTGAAAAGCTGTTTCTTTCTCTCCTGCTGCTAAAAAGGGAACCAGTCAATTAGTGCAGTGCTGATAATACACACCTCCAGGTTTGTTTCCCTTTTCTTATAAACACATAATACACATACACAAAAGTAGAACATAGGTGAAGCCCAGTTGTTTTTTCCTATTTGGGGAGTAAGGCATACTCTCAGAGCCCTCTTGCCTTCATCCTTGAAGCA
>VRYO01001878.1:37830264-37851983 GCA_009812075.1 Sialia sialis
ATTGTGAAATTACTGTACTTCCTTTTATTTAGGACCAGAGATGGAGGGAACGATATGGGGAGTTAGCAACATAACCCCACGTGCTGTATTTCTGTCTATGATAAGTAAAGAGACTCTACTCAGCAATCTTCAGGGCTCAGCATCCTTTCATCCTTCCAGACAGACATGCCTGAAGCACTAGCAGCCTTTCCTGACCCTCAGGTCACAGCAGATTTCCCAAGCCATTCCCTCCTACTCCTCAGGATGCTCAGATGCATTGGTCTGCTCCCATTTCCCCTGTCTGGCTGCAGATGGAAAATGTCATGCCATTAATTGCATGGGGGCAGGTCAAATGCTTGTCTTTCACTGCTCCTCAGATGCTACAGAAAAAGAAGTATTTTACATATTCTTGATTAGACAAATGGCCCACTGAAGGCAATATTCATTAAAATTCCATATACATAAGAATCATTAAAACACAGAGCTGGCTTGTCCACACACACACATTCTCTAGTGTTAAATCATAGAATTTTAACACTTAATGATGCTGGAAAAAAAGTTAATATGGCAACAAATCTTAAAAAAACTACCACAGGCCTGAAATTCACAGTAAAACTATAGCTTGTTTGCTGGGTTAGGGGTTTCTTGTGGGTTTTTTTTCACTCTACCCACAATGTCTGGAAACCACAGGCTGAAGATTTCTTATCATTGTTGTAAATAAACACACTGTGTAGGAAGGAGAAAACAGAAAACATCAGGCTGCCATTTGGCATGAGGCTTCTGGGAGAGCAGGGATAAACCTGGCACAAGACTGGGGGGACCTGGTCAAGCAGGTCAGCCTTGTCCACTTCAGCAGGCATGTAATATGATCTTCACAAACTGACCTAGATCCACCTTAAAGTTATTAAAGAATTACCGTAATTTCACGATTATAAGCCGCACCTTTTTCATTGAAGAATCCAGGCTACCCCAGTAGTGCAGCTTCTATTCAGGTGCAGCTTATAATTGTGAAATTACTGTACATTTCCTCCCTTATGGCACTATGGTTCTTATCCTTCTAATAGACTGGGATACTTCTGGTAATTTCCAGCTTATGTTTATTCAAGACCAGTTTGTAGCCCACATCTAAGATGCCTTTCAGATCAAATATCCCTGAGGACCATACCTTGAATATTGAACATATTCTCTCTCTTTCCATATTTTACCAGGCTAAACACAGAGCCTTTGCTGCCTTCTTGAATGGCAGCTTTTCCTTTCCACAGCCGTAACAATGACTGGGGTGTGCAGATATCCCTGCCAGACACTGGTTATCATGCTTACATGTTTGCTCTCCAGAGGATCGGTATGGATTTGAAGGTGGCCTAGAAGATCAATGCTGTCAATGCAAAAGTAGCCTTATGGCTTGAGAGTGTCTGATGCTTGAGGAAAACAATGATTTACTATCCAATTATTCTGGAAAAACAGTTAATTTCCCTGGTGGCATTCTCAAACACAGCCAAGGCAATGCTTGAAAAGGACACCCACCTTTGTGAATGTGGGGTGGGAAGGGCTGAAAGCACAGCTCTATGGCCACTCATGGCTGTGGGTTCTCCCATTTCAGGCCTCCCAGGCTGCTGACCAGCTTGGCCTTCACTTGGGTGCATCCTTATACTCCATCCCAGAGAAATTTGGATGTGACAAAAGGATTCTACATAGTGCAAGTTTCAGAGTGAGTGACAGGAGTACTAAAATCTAAGCAGAGCAGCAACATACGAGGTTTTCATGATCAAAATGAAATTACCTTCTCCTTATTGTTCTTTATAGGCTGCATATTGACCATGAAAGTAAACTGCTTTCTGTAGCATGTTCAATTGACTTTGGGAAACTTCCTTAAATCAAATTGGAAATGTTTTGCGATTTCTCGAGAGGATAAATGAGAAATAAATAGCAAAGCAGCATTTTGCTGAGGTGTCTAGTCACCAGTCATCATTAGATCTGACAGACAGAACAAGATGTTTGGAAAACATTGAATACGGCTTGTTATCTAGCTATGCATCAAGGCTTTTACCTGACATATCTATGGTACTGTATATAAAAAGAACTCTGTTGCGTTTGCAACAAAAATATCTGTTTATCCTAAGGACCTTGTTGTCTTCAGTATGTTGTTTGTATACAATTTATTTCATGGAAACATAGTTCTCTGTTTTAATATTGCTGTGAAAAATTAGGAACGTTGCTATTTATCTGGTGAAGGGCAGACAAAAATCCGCTCTTATTTATGCTGGAATAAATCTAAAACAAGTGTTGACTTGGGTTGCTAATCTAGATATCCCCTGCTGTACCAGAGGAGAAACTCATCCACGGAATGCTCATTTTTTTCAATAATGGCTGTCCCTGCATGGCTGAGCCCGGGGATCTGATGGGTAATGTACAAAGATTTTGAAAAACCATTTTCCTCCATCCTAGGTCTTCAGCCTTCCTCTGACCCTGACTCCAACCTTTCTGTGCTGTGTTAGAGACTGAGAAACTTGAGAAAGCTTTTCCCTGTGTAGGGTCTTACAGGCCATGACCAAGGCACTTAAGCTCTTCTGGATAAATTATGTTGAGCTCTTGGCATGCTCTAAGCTTTTTCAGACTTCAAATCATTCTTGCACTCTTTTGGTGTACCCTCTCCAATTTATCAGCATATTTTTTAAACTGGGGATCTAAGAAGTGGCCAGTTTGCTCCAGTAAAGCTCTTGTTAATGCCTCACAGAGTGATAATTTCCCTTCCCACTTCTCATCGGGATTTCCTTCCCATGCAGCCAGGGATTACTTTACCACTTTAACCACTTGGCTAGTCTGGGAGCCCATCAGCAGCCAGCTATCCACCGTGAAACCATTTCCTGCCCTGAGTCCTGTCACTGGTACCTGCATGAAAATATTCCATCTGTGCAGCTCCCATGCAGCAATCCAGCCCAGCGTTAAAACTCACATTTCTCGAGGGAGCCTGAGCTGCTGGGCCAGGGCACAGCTCTGAAGAGCTGCCCTTTATCTCTCTCCCCCACACCAGCTCTTGCAGTCTAGTTCACTGGGGTGTATTTGCACCCTGGCTGTGGAGAATGCTGATGAGAGCCGGACCGTGAGCTGGCACCTTGTGAACTGCGCTGCGAGACTGTTCCTTAGATATAATAATGACTTTCTGAGATCTGCCCATCAGCTGATTTCTGAGCCTGTTGATAGAGATTTGTAATGCTTTTGTGTACACAAATGCTGGGGTTTTTTCAGCAGAAAGTTATCCATTATCAAATGAAATGCCTTACAGTGTCAAGCTTAGCAATACCATTGCTTTTATCAGTCAAACTGCATCTCAAAGAAAAAGCAATCTCAAGTTCAGCAGAAATACTGCTCTGTGCTCATTTGCCTATATATACAAAAAAGCAATCAATCTGCCAAACCTTGGCAAATAAGAAAATATATTCAGTTACTTAAATTTTCAAAGAAAAATCTTTTGTTCATCCAGTTTGCAATGTACCTGAAAACAGAAAGGTTTTTTCTCCTTCCTGCTATTCAGCAACTCCTATAAAGTCTGAGACAGCCAATTTCACTCTCAAGCCATTTAAAGCAGATGGATTGTAGCCATGCACAAAACTCTCTAATGAATAAGTAAAACTACAGTTACTTATTATATTATATAATAGCCATTTGTAAAGAACTGATCATTGAAGCAGCTGAAGTTTTCAGCTTGCTCTGCCTTGCTTTATTTAATTGCCTTTGTCTGCCTGGGTTTTGCTGGGCATTTACTGCCATCCAGTGTTTCTCTGAGATATGACTCCACCAGCCACTCTAAAGAGCTGACACAAAGCGAGAATATTTGGCTCTGAACGAACTGGCTGACCTCATTTGGAGAAGTGCTACAGGTATTTTACAGCAATAAGCCATCTCTGTGCTGCAGCAGCGCTGGAAATGCTGCGGCACCTCTGCGTGCTGCCAGCTTCATCCTGGTGGGATGTCAAACCTGCAGAGAGCCCTGCCAGCATCCCAGGGCCTGATTTGAGCTGCTCTTTCACAGGTGTCAAAGAGAAAATGTTTCATGATAGGAAACTTAAATAACGCTTTGCTTTGGTTTTAAGGTATTCATCTTCCAGGATTTTTATTTTTTTTAAATTCACCCCATAGATTTTACTTTTGTGTTTTGTAGCCTGCAAGTATTCAGTGTTCACTGCTTCTGCTTGCCTGAAAGATAAAATTCCATGCTTGAAAACCATTCATCTTAATGGGATATTTTTTTATTTTGGGAATTTTTCTTATTTGTTGAACCTAACCCACACTTCATAAGACCTGCTCATGTTTATGCAATGTGCAAGAAGGCTAAAATAGTAAAGATTTTAATTATAAAATAGCCTTTTTTCATATTTTAATAAAATATTGAGTGACATTCATAATGAAAATTCCATGAAGCAAAAAACCCAATGGTACTCCAATATTATACTTCTTTTGATAAGACAGAACGTCTTAATTCTGCAAGGAATAAACTGTGTCAGGCTTTGGAGAGGCCAAAACTGTGACTTCAGTTCTCATGGGGAGAGAGAGAAGGCAGACCAAGTAGAATGAGAAGTTTAGGGTAGTGAGCCAGAGAGTCAGGCTCAACCTTGATCCCGTCCAAGTTATTCAGACCATATTTTGACACAGAAACTCGTTATAGCATTCATAAATGTCACATAATTGTATTTCCTACATATAAAAATGTTCAAGCACATGCCTAAGTATGGGAATAAGCCTACTGTGATCAATACTCAGATTTAGACTGAGCATGTGTTAGATGAACACATAAACTTTACATCTTTAAACATATTCATTGTTCTGGTTTCTGCATTCCAGACCACAGAGCTGGGTAGCAAAGGGCAAAAGGAAAGTTATATATACTAGAAGCTGGTGTGTGTCTAGATGAGATGGAAGTGAACTGGGAAAATGAGAGCCCAAAATAAGGGAAAGCTGACCCAGAAACACTTTCTGGTGCAACCATAAATTCCACTTGTAGCACATGCAGCTGAGCTGCTCCATATATCCCAGCTGAGTTTGGCCTTGGAATGGAAATATAGGGGATTTTTTTCTTCTGCAGCTGTGTTTAACCAGGAAAGTTGGCAGATGTGAAGCCTCTCAGCTATCCTGATCCAGTTTTCCTGGTCTTCTTTCCTTGTCTAGCACAGCACCCCAGTGGTCACTCCATCCAGGAGCAGAGCAGGCACAGCTCTCCCCGAGCACCACAGCCTTCACCTCCCCTTTTCTCCTTGAGTAGAATCAAAAAGCCTCCACAAAGCTCAGCTGAACAAGAGAAAAAGAGGTGGTAGCTTTAAACTAAAGGAAAATATGTTTAAACTATATCTATAATGAATAAATGTTTTTTTTATGATGCGAGTAGTGAGCAGGTTTCCCAGAGGGGAGCAAATGCTCCATCCCTGGAGATTTTCTAGGTCATGTTGGATGGGGCTCTGAGCAACCTCATCTAGTTGAAGGTGTCACTGCAGGAGGGTTGGGCTGGATGGCCTTTAAAGATGCCTTCCAGCCCAAATTATTCCAAGATTCTGTGATTCTCTGATGTGAGCACTCACATCACCACACGCACCTGAGCAGAGATGCAAACTGCCCCTGAGTGCTCCTGCCTCAGCTGCTGTCCCAATGCAGCAGGAGGCTACAGGGAACTGCTGGATGCAGTGTTTCACTATGTTCTACTTTAAGATAAAAGGAATGAAAAATCTTCGCCTCAATTTATCTCCATGACTTAAGAGAATTTCAACTGAACTTTGCAAAAATTAATTTAATCTTTATCATTGTTCTTAATTCTGCATTTCTTACATGGTTGTGATTCAGAGAGGTTTAATTGGACTCACATAGCTTTATAATAGATTCCAAATCCAGATAGTTTTACATCCTTCAGATACCTCAAACAAAGATGGCACCGAAGTGCTGATCCATTCTAATAACAAAATTAAACCTGTCCTGAAGACTTCCAGCCTCATCTAAAGCCAAACAACAAAAACCATAAAAAATTCACCCAGGATTTTGCTGAAAATCCATTAAGGAGACTTGAACCCTGGGGGAGCACCTGTGTTTTTTAATCTTCATTAGGAAACAAAACAAGTTATTATTGAATTTTTTACTAAATTACTGCTTAAAAAATCTCAGACACCAGCAATTGGTTGAGTTTTGTGATTCACAAATATGGGAGGGAGCTTGTTAGTTGGTCTCACTTTTTAAAGGGAAAGTTAGAGTCTGACCCTATCGCTGGGTCCACTAGTAGCTTTGTGAGCCCATGAATATTAAAATGATGCTCTTCATTTTAGCCTGGCCCCAGCTTATCCAAAATGGGAGCACTGAGATACAAATGAGCTTTGATGTTGCTTTCCCATGGCTCTAAATGGAAAGCTGATAATTTTAAACTTTATGATCTTTATTTATTTTAAAATATTTATTTTAACATCTGTAACACACTGAGAGTGAAATCATAACAAACCACAAAAAATTAGGTTTGCTTTCAAAGTGTCAAAGGAATAGGTTTGTTTTCTCCAACAAGTGTCTTAAAATTGGAAAAAGAGACTGCTTTGCCCTTCTGGTCAGTGACAATTTCACAAAATCATATAATATGCATTTCTTCAGTTTCATCTAATTAGGTGCCTGCATTTTCAGTGTCTCAGCTCCCTATTTCACCATGCTTTAGTCTTTTATTCATACTCTGAGGTTTGTCACAGTGTGTAACCTACCTGTTTTTATGCTTTACCACCTCTGAAGAACTCTTGACCTTCTAAATCTGCTGACATGAAAATATTTAAAGGCTACAAGGCATCCCATCAGCATCTCCTTCCTGTAGTGCATCAGACTCAGCTCCTTCAAGGGCTACTCATATAACCCAGATTTTAAATTCTCTTTGGTTTATGCTTTCCTTCTGCTTTTAGAAATTCCATGATCATTTTAATGCCTCTCCTCACATTTTAAATTTTATTTCTGTGTCTGAAATGAACATAAATATGTGATGGATGCTCCAGAGCCTTGTCAGACCTGGACACTAAAACAAGTGAAGGAAAGGGAAAGAAAATTTGCTTTGAGCTTAGCCATAAAGAAAATTTGTTTGATTCCTGTGTGACTGCACCCAGAAATCTCTTTAGTCATTTAACAGTGCCTGATTTGGCAGAAATCCCACCAAACCTAAGATATCAACTGAGCCTGTCTAATGTGAGAGCAGTCTGGGAGTCAGCACTGTTCTGAAGGTAACACAGCACAGGTAAATTCATCACATGGATATGTGGTGGGTTGTTTGATCTCATTTCTCAAGATGGGAATTTGGTGCCATCACCAAAAAAGTTTGCAGTGCTTCAGCAGGAGCTTTCTAACAAAAGGCTTAGATTCAGCAGTACTGTGGGTAAATGATGGAGGTAACTACACCAAAGACAGGATCCTTAGCCTCCCAGACCTTCATGTGCTCCCAGGAGGCTGATGAGAATCCATTAAGAAGCTGGGTTGACAGAAAGCAAAGTAGGTTGCTGTTTAATTGGCATTTCTTCCCCAGGATTTTTGTCTATGAGTTAGCTAAGCCTGAAGATTAATGCTACAGGGGAAAATGGGCATGAAGGGAATCTAAACTCAAAGGACTGCAGCTTCAGGAACAGATATGTGCTGTAGATTGCAGCTTGAAACAAAAACATCTAGATGTTTTCAAATTAGATGGTGTTTTTGAACAATTTGTTCAGATTTTTATGTGTGCTCACGTGAATATTCCAACTTGCATCAGGCCAAACAACAAATGTTGAAGAACTCATTTACCCCCAGGGATAGAAAACCTAATATGTACTTGGCAGTAGAAAATAAACAATCTGCAGTAGCTTAGAGGCTTAATTAAAAGCCACCTATACCTATGGTAAAAACTGGCAAATATCAACTTTTCAATGGCTTCTGTGAGCAATTCAAAGAAAAAAAACAAGCAAAATTCAAACCTACTTGACTTGGCAGTGTAAAGAGAAAAGCAATTCTGAAGAGCAGCTGGGCTTTGGGAACACAACCCTTGCTGGTGGAATCCTTGGAGATAAACACAACTTAGACAAGCACTTAAGTAATGCACAGGATAGAAAAAAGTTACCTTAACAAGACATATTTTATAGAGCTGAGTGTTTTAACTACCAGCTTGCAACTAAGAACTCACAAAAAAGAGGAAATAAGTGCTTCTGCCATGGTTGGAGTAAAATGTATCACCACCACTGGTTGAACAGCCAAGGGATCTGAGACAGCTCCTCAGCACTTGCTGTGCAGATCCAGAGCTGCTGTGCAGTGATGCAGCTGAGCAGCCTGTGGGAAATGTAGTAAAGCTCAGCTGGGATCGTGGGGACAGGATTCTAAAGAAATTACAGTAATTTCAGGACTACAAGGCGCACCTTAAAGCCTAAAATTTTGATCGGAACCCAGAAGTGCGCCTTATAATCAGGTGCACCTTATATATGGGGAAAGTTTGAATGTTGAAGGGATCTCGAAACAATTTCTGGTTCGCATTGTGCCGCAACAAACGCTCGCAAACAAATGACGGCGAGCAGCGTGAGCTGCGCCGGCTGCGAGAGGAGCAGGGCCCGCCCAGCGCTGGGGGCAGCTGCAGGGTGTGGGAGAACGATGGGCAGGAGTGCCGGAGCCCATGGCACGGGGAGGGCGCCTGGGGCTGCGTTTAAAGGCTGTGCCGATCCGTGAAAAATGTTTGCAAATTGAGCACCTGCCACTAAACCCCGCGATCCCGTGATTCTGTTACTAATTTGTTACTTTGTTGCACACAGATCCTTGCTGCAAAAAAAAAGTGCGCCTTATAATCTGGTGCGCCTTATATGTGGACAAACTTCAGAAATTTGCCAACTTGGAAGTGCACCTTATGATCCAGTGCGTCTTATAGTTGTGAAATTACTGTACACTAAAACCTGCAGAGTTTAAGTTTCTTTTAAAGGAACTTTTACTGTGAACCTTCCAAGAAAGACCCTGAATTGCTCTGAGCCTGGCTCACAAGTGAGATGATAGCTGTCCTTGCAGAGCTCAGTGGTATTCAGCTGTCCTCAACACACATTCCAATAAGAAGCCATCAATAGCCTCCAACAGGACAGACATGAACTGGAAACAGTTCCTGTGAAACTCTTACCCTTGCTGCTGCTCTAAAACACTCTCTAAGGCTCATTCCATTTGTGTGAATGGTTTCTAGCTAGCCCACTTATTAAAAACTCCATTTTTGCTGTGCTGAATTTCCCTCCTAGAAAGAGACTCAGAGGGACATTTCTAGCAGTGCTGCAGCCAGAGACCACCTGCAAGCACGGAGCTCCTTCCTGCTGCATTGTGGCTTGTCATGAAGCTCATTCCACACTGGTGCATTACAAGGGAGAAGATGCAATAGCAAATCCTTTCAGCCTTGTTCATCTGCTAGTCAAATACACGAAGAGGAAAGCTGGTTAATTTGGTAACGGGAAGTCTTTCCTCATTAAAGCATCACAGGCAATAAACAACCACTCAGTGGGTTTTTGTTTGTTCTCTTCATTGGTCTATGACTCTGACAATAGATATTTCATCTGATATTACATTTAATTAAAGAAAAACATATCTATACATATATTCATTTATACAGAAGTCATATGAGGAAAATCTAAGAAGTTTGCCAAGAAAGGTCATAATGGAAAATAAAACACACACAATTTATAACTGGCTTTAATCCTTTTTCTTTTCTTTTGGACAAGCTCATTACAGAAGGAGAAACTGAATGTCTGCAGTAGCTGCCTTTGCTCACAGGCCTCTGATGAGCAATCAACACTGTGCACTGAAGCATGAACCCTATATGTGTACAGAAGTTCACAGTTCAACAAATTCCCCAGATCAACCTGGAGATGGAATAACAACAGAATTAGATGTGATTTTAGAGATAGTGACCTAACACTTTCATTTTTTGCCTTTCATTTACCTTTCCATTTGCCTGTATCCAAAATGACAAGCTGAGTCTGTCTTCACTCACTCCCTTCTGTGATGAATTGTTTGATGAAATTTCTGCAGGCCAAAAATATCATGGTTTTCTTTTTAATTTTGATGTTGTTTTTCTTGCATTGCTATTCACATAGAAGCCACATATGGACGGAGGAGATAAAAGAAAATGTCACATTGTGCAGGCTTGGAATTAAAATAAACTTCTTGCATCACAGCTTTTTTCATGGAGCAAAACACTTAAAGATCCTACATTTCTTCCACTTTTCTAAGAGAAATTACTCAGTGAGTTCATCTGCACCAGTGATAGCAGCAACGATTTTGGAGTGGAACAGGTTCAATAATTTTAGTATCTCTTGTTGTCCACAAAGTAGACTTTTGCTCTAAATATACCCCCTGGTTATGGCAATATCCAAATGGCAACTCCAGACCCTCTGGTTCCTGAGCCACAGCAATGAGCATCTCCATGACACTGACAAGTCGGAGCCAAAACATGGATGTCTCTGGTTCATCAGAGTCACCAGCAGCCTGCTGGGGCAGACAGATACTGCTGTTAAATTATAAGGTTGTATTAGGTTCAGCATTTTTATTGTAACTTGGCTTACCCTCTTTAAACCAGTCAAACTAGGTGATAAACATAAAAAACTACAGTAATTTCAAAATCATAAGCCACACCTGATTATAAGCTGCACATCCGGGTAGCCGGGTAGACCACGGGATTTGTCCATATATAAGCCACACCTGAATAGAAGCTGCAATTTTTTCCTTTTTTTTTTTAAGCAAGATCCACGTGTGACAAAGTAACGAGTTAGTAACAGGATGGGGGCACCAGTGTGGGGTTTGGTGTCAGGTGCTCAAGTTGCAAACAGTTTTCATAGACCAGCAAAGCCTTTAAAGGCAGCCCCAGGCACCCTCCCCAGCCGGCTCTCTCTTCCAGGTTGGCATTTCACTGGGATTTGTCCATAAATAAGCCACACCAGATGATTAGCCACACTACTGGGGTAGGCTGGATTCTTCAATGAAAAAGGTGCGGCTTATAATCGTGAAATTACTGTACATATATATATATATATGTGTGTGTGTGTGTGTATAAAATAAGGAAAGGTGGAAGTCCTGATTTTGGATGTACTAAAATTTTGGATTTACTTCAAGCATCTCTCCTACAGCAGGTGGACCAAGGAGCAAGTGTTGCACTAGCAAGGTATGGCTGGGCCATGATGGCACCAGAGAATTTTTCAGGAGCATGCTGCCCAGCTGCTAGCTTTACAGAGCCTGTTTTCTGGAGAGAGACCTCTCTACACAGGCTGTCAGCACTGTATGCGCATCAACAATAACATATTTACCCCTAGGTAAAGGGAGGAAGGGCAGGCAAAAATATCATAAAATCAATACCTCACTTTTTCTAAATTTAATTTCTTTTTTTTAACATTCTTTGTAGCTGGAACCAGTGGCAGACAGACTCTAGAGCCAGGTACTGAGACAAGAATATTTCCAGTTGTGCCTGTTGTGCCTCCTGCCATAGAAAGGCTGCTGTAAGCACCAGCCTCTTGCCTCTGAAATTAGAGTTTCCTCACTTGTTGAGTGACTCAGGATATAACAAGTTCCACATTTTCAGAAGTGAAAAAGAATTCGGCCTTGAATAGCAGGTGATATTTTTGTACTTCAGTTCAAAATTTTTTACTTAACAGGGAAAGGAGAGGCTTTTAATTTTCTGGGAGCCTTATAAAAATAGTCACAGTAACTTTACTTTGATAACTCCTGTCTATCATATCTGGGACTTCAGACTCCTCTTGCCTCACACAAATGTTAAACCAAAGCAGCATCAGTGACACCAGCAGCACAGAGTCTGCCACTTCAACTATTTTATCTTAGCTCTTTCCCTTCTCTCACCAGCTGGTCAATATTTTTAAGATTTTTCAGTCAATAAAATATCTTTTAGAGCATATTTTATTTAACAAGAGATTTTGGAGTCATAACCTTAGTGAGGACAAATATTGGATGGACCCAGGGTGGCACTGCACATCCACCTCTGGATCAGACCTTGCTGCTGGCCAAGGGGTGATGTCTGTCACTACCTGTGTCAACTGTGCCTCTCTAGGATGGCATCCAGTGTCCTCTGTCTCACACAAGGCTTGTCAGCTGGTGGGAGCATCCTTCCTGGTGCTGGAGGGCATCACAACTCCTGCTGGCACCAAAAACCAAAACCACCATTAAAACTCTTCAGTGAATCCTCATTTGAAACAGTCTCCAAAAGTTGAGGGGTGCTTGGACAGCCTCATCAGTGCTGCTTGAAGGTCCCTCTCCTGTTTCTGCTCCAGCCCATGCACAGTGGGCCATCCTCCACATCCCCTCCACAGCCACGGGCCAGTGAAGCTCGCCAGGCGCTTCCCAGGCCAGCAGGTGGGTGCCTTGCATTCATTCCAGCTCTCCAGCTAAAGCTGGAGAGGTGTCCTATGGTGGGTGCTGGGGTTTTGTCCATGTCTGCTCCCCTCCAGAGCACATACTGCAGCTGAGGTCTCCCTCAGCCCTCTGCACATCTGCCAGTTAACTCCCATTCCCACTCCCATTCCCACTCCCATTCCCACTCCCATTCCCACCAGCACGGCATCCCCACTGCAGTTCTTCAGCTGAAGTGCCAAGGGTGGTGGCTCATGGAATCCCACCACCCAGCTGGCTGCCTCTGAGGAGTTGAGGGACCAAAAAGTTTGGGAACCGAGTTAGCATCGGGCTTCTCTTCCCTGGCACCGCCTCAGCAGGACCAGATTCCTCACAGAGCACAAGTCTGGTGTCATACAGTGGTGGAGGATATCCTGAAGCTATTTTAATTACTACCACAGTGGATCACAAAGGGCCCATAGCTTTATCATCTCAGAGCTCCGAGATGATGCCTTTGATAGCAGCTTGGATCAGATCTGTTTGCCATTAAATAGTTAGCAGCCCATCAAAATTAGAAATAAATCAGGCTGCTATTCCCCAGCCTTTGGTCATTTCCTAATCTCATGGAACACACGAAAATAGCTATGCTAATGACATTGTTGTGAATTTGGTTTTCTTGCTCATCATTACAATTTTAAAGTGGCTTAAATGGACTAGTAATCTCCATAGCAACAAAGCAGCACTCAGGGGCACTACTATCAAGAGAATTTGATGTCTTAAAAGGGAATGTGGTTTTTCACATCTTTTCAATGAAATCTGGATTTATTTTTTCTGACTTTGAACCAGATAACAGACCCAAAACAACCAGGAAGAATATATGCACGTTCTCATAATAGCACTGAATATCCCCAAATCTTATTTATTGAGTTTAGGGGTCATGAATAAGGAGGCAAGTAGGAATTAGTCCACCAGGAGGTATTTAAGTATGTGTTGGGGTACAAAATGCCTTCCAGTGTTGTACTCAGGAAAGCAATTAACTAAGGTCTGCAAGAAGACCACAGTGTCTGACTGTGCCTCAGCTTTCAGGGATTTTTTATAATAACCTTTCCTGCTTCTGCCTCCTCCTTTCATTGCTAAACATTCAAAGACTTAAAATTACTTGTCACAGTATACAGCACAGTCTAACATGATTATTTTAGTTGTTCCTTAGGTAGTGGCAGCCAATTATATTAGAGATGAGATATAAATTTTTTTAAAAATGTTTGCTACTGCCTGGCTAAAAATGTTCAGATCAATTATGACATTGTCTATTTCCTCCCTTTGCCTGTTTTCTGGAAGACTTGATGTGTCTCAGGGAAATGTAAATTGAGTCAGATATATAAACAAATGGTTACTGTATTTATTTTTTTTTAATATCGAATCAGGTCTGCATATATGTGTGACAAACCCTCTCAATAAAAACCCCTTCTGTGAAAATCAAGCCACGTGCAGCTGGAGTGCTGGGATGTTCCATGAACCCCTCACCAGCACACGGCAGCAGGACTGGAAAGCAGGAGGGAAGCCAGAGGCCACTTTCTGCCTGGTCAGGTATTTCCCCTTACTCACCATATTTTGCTCTTCCTCCCAAATGCCCGACATCATTAAACAGGCAATACAGACAGCAGGTACAGGCAGTGCTCCTGCCTACGTGCAGGCTCACTGAGCAGCCTCAGGGGACAGGGTTTTGCAGAGCACAGCTCCTTGCAGCCCTATAAAACACAGAGTTTCTGCTCAGGAGGGGCTGCCACAGTGCCACACAGCTCACGAGCCGTGTCCACACAGCCAGAGCACAAGGCAGCCCCAGTGGGGTTCAGAGCCCAGGCTGCAGCTGTGGCTGGGGGTGCCTGGGGGAACAATGGGTGGCCACCCCAGCTACACTAGCTAATCAAGTTACCTATTAAAGACAGCAGATACTGCACTCAGGGGCAAAGCCCTTTTCCAAGCTGTTCCCCACTTGTTTTCCTTGCTGGAGCCTATGGAAGCAGCACCATCCTGCTGGAGCTGAGGTCTCTCCATCCCTCCCCTGTATCTGCCAGACTGCTGTGCTGAGGTGTGGGACAGCAGTTTACTTCAGCCTTTATCCTCCACCTGGGTACAAAACCACTCCGTATTACAGAGCACTTGGACTAACAACATTGCTTCTCTTCTTGGAATGTGCAGAGTTTTCTTCTTATGAAGGATGTAGGTGCATGTCAAAATTTTGCATCTCAACGCAACTGCAGTCACTAGGCACAGGCACCTTCTCCAAGACCTGCACTGATCTGTAGCCAGATGCTATTCTCACCTCCTTGCTGATGAGCAAGTAGAAACAATCTAAATCATTGCACTCACTCCAAGTTCCTTCCCTTCATTTTTAAACACTAGCACATGGAACCAGCCCAGGGCTCAGGGAGGACAAAGTTGTCTTCAACTAGGAGCTGAATGCAGCAGGACCCACCAGGAGACAGCTCACAGGAAAAGACATGGTTAAAAAACCCACCCCAGAGGTCTCAGAAGTGCCCAGGTGAGCAATACTGATGGTGATGGAGACGTGCAGCTTCAGCACAGTGCAGTCCTTGTCCCCCATGGGGATGAGCAGCTCTTCCCCATCCTGTGCCTAGAGCCGGTTACCCCCACAGCTCAGCAGGCTCCTGTATGTTACCCACCACAACAGTGCCTCCGCTTACTAAAAACAGATAAAATTATTCTGACCACAATGTTGCTTTTTCAAAAGAGAGTGTCAAAACCAACATCTGGTAAGTGCACTTCAACTTCATTTTCCACAGGGGCTTCCCTTTAAATTGGTTAGAAACCTCACTCAGCAGAAAAATTAACAAAGGGAGAGGGCATTTAAATTATCTCAACCACATCAATAACGAGAGGAAATAGAGACCAGACTGGCTTGGCATAGCACAGTCCCCTGGCTCTGACAGCCACACTTCTGACCTGCAGGCTGAGGCTCCAGAACAGAGCCTGGGTAGTTACAAACCATGAAACCAGACAGAAAGTTAACCTAAGAGGATAAGAGACATGGGACGGGTGAGACCCTTCTTGTGATGGTGTTCCTCTCTCTTCACCACAGCTCTCTCATGATCTTGACACAAGGCACAATGCAAGCAGCACAGTCCCTCCCACACAGAGCTGGCTGATTAAAATATAATGGACACCATAAATTGTGCAAGAACGGGTGGGAATGAGGGTAACAGTCTAAAATGAATTCTGTTCTGCTAAGAGAAAAGCTCAGGCTTTGTCTGAAACCTTTTTGGCTGTAAATGCAGGAGAGGATAACAGAACTCCTTTTCACCTCTGCCCTCAGTGCCTTGGGGATGGCACCAGCCCAACTTGCCCCTGCCAGAGGCACAAAACTCAGGCATTTTTGTCACTTCTCCCAGCTGGGACAGGCTCAAGCATCAGTGGTGTTGATCCTCCTGGCCAAGAGAACAAAGCAAGGACTTGTACTCAGCTGGGAGCTGCAGTGGGACAGTGCCTCGCTCCAAGTGCTTGCTGAGCAGGGTGTCTTGGGCTGCAAAACAGGATGTGAACAAAAGTATGGATTCTATCACCATCTGTTGAAATCAGCTGGGGCAGTGTTCTTTATCTTTTCCACGACCTATCCTTCCTCCAGGAAGATATCTTCTGTTAATGGCCATTGAGTCCCACTGTGTGACTGATAAAATTACTGCATCCCATCGGGAGATGCTCCAGCCAGGGGGAAGAGCCAAGCATTTCCTACCTAGATAAAAACTGGCATTTGGAACACAAAGGCAGCCAGGCAAACCAGACCTTTGCACATCATTACTGGACCTTCAGAGGAAAACTGCCCCTTGTCCAGGAGCATTGCTCCAACTGAACCACATCTGTCACTGCAGGAGGATGCAGCCACCATTGAATGGCACTGCTGCCAACACCCTGACAGGATGTCAGGTTGTATTCTGACTCTGTCAGTGTTTTGGGATTGTTGTTTTTTTTTTTTTGTAATACTGTATTTCTGTATTAATTTTCCTAGTAAAGAACTGCTATTCCTATTTCCCATATCTTTGCCTGAGAGCCCCATAATTTCAAAATTATAACAATTTGGAGGGAAAGGGTTTGCATTTTCCATTTCAGGAGAGGCTCCTGCCTTTCTCAGCAGACACCTGTCCTGTGTCCACCCAGACACAGGGGTATGGCAACTGCCCTGTTCCACGTGCCCTGCAGCTGTGTGGGAGCCAAGAACGCAGGGTAGGCACTTCCAGCCAGCTGCTGAGGCCAGCAGAGCAGCACAGGCTGGGCTTGGGGGCCATCCAGCTCGTGGTCACTGGGAGCGTCCTTCAGGCCAAAAGGTTTCAGCAGCTCTGTTTGGACAGCTGCAGGGCTGAGTACCCAGCAAAGGCACTTTAACGTGCCAATATTTGGATTTAATAACTCTTGGAGACACAGCTTTGCCAGAAGTCAGAAGTCTAAGCAAGTCTATCACCACCTTCATCCCTGTCACAGTGAGTCTTCTGTCAGGTGCTCAGGTTTTCATTCATCGATTCATCCACCCCTAAGCAACCCAATGCAATCACCGAAAAAACACTCCTGAAAGCAGGGGGCAAGTCTCTCTCATTAGGGCTTTCTTGACAGTAACAAAGAAACCCAACACCATAACTCCTAAAAATAAGAATAAAAACTTAGAAGCAACTGAAATCTGTCACCTATATTTTGATAATACATTCCCTACCAAAAATGCTAGTAGCAAGGAGGATTAAAATACAGTTATAAAGTATCTCAGCCATGGAATAACATAAATAGCTTACAAAGGACTTGTTGCGATGTGTTTCCACGTGAGGCTTACAGATCAGGTTCCCAGAGCTGTCACAGGGACCCCTCAGCCTCAGCAGCACTGAGACAAGCCAGCCCAACATTCCCCACCCTGCTCTGCTGCTGGAGGCTCTATATCTCAGGCAGCTCCTGCTCTCAGGAAGCAAGGGAACACAATCATAAAGACAGAGGAAAATACAGCAAATGCTGGCATCTCTGGCACCAGTGCAAGGACACAGGTCTGGGGGTGTTTAAGTGCAAAATAGCATTCTTTGCAGGCTGAGGACATCTCCATCTAATGTTAGTCCTATCTTGGTTTTAAAAATAGCAAGTGTTAGAAACTGTATACCTGCAAAAAGTTTATGCTCAGGCAGTTGTTGACTGGGATCTGGAAGATGGAGCTTTCTCCCAGCTGCTGCTGCTACAGCCCACAGCACATCTTACAACTTAAAGAGGAGATTTTTTTTTGCAAAGATCCAGGACAGCAGCACTTTTTTACACGGCTTAACAAACCCAGTCCTGCCTCTGTCTGTATTTTACACCACCTCAGCAGTGCCACCACTGATCAAGGCACACAGTGGCCACTGTGGGACCATGATGTGGCTGGAGGCGGCTTTGGGGGTGAAGTGGGAAAGCTGGTGAGGCTAAGAGCCTGGAAAAAAAGAGGCTAAGCTTCACCAACCTCCATGTGAATGTCCCTGCTGGGCACAGAGAGGGTAAGGTTTTGGCCCAATTTGTCAGTGCACACATGTCCACAGGCATATGTGTGGAAAGAAGGTAAAACCGAAGAGTAACATGGGCTAAAAATGTAGATTATATCAAAACCTTTTAAAATTTAAATGTAACTTCATCCAAGATCTTTATTCATGATTTTTAGGATGAAAACATGCCACACATCAGATAACATGCCTTCTGCTTCTTCTGCATGGAGGCTGTGAAACAGCCATCCCCACTGAGCTCCTGCTTCCAAGAGGGATAGTCTGACCTAGCACAGCCCCTGAGACAACATGCTCAGACAAAATGCCCGTGACATCTCCTGGCTGTGCTTCCTGCCTCCCCTCTATCCATGCCCCAAAAAAATTGATGAGCAACAACCACTCCCTTACCATTTTTTAATTTTTTTTTCCCAGCTCTTGTTGAAGTTTCGAGGGAAGGAGCTGGGCAAAAGCCAGTGCTTGAAGGAAGTGGATTTAGCAGATTAAACATATCTCTGTCAACAGCATTCCAACTCTTCAAATATTTGCACAATCAGGTTTTGTGCAGACTGCACACACAGACGCTTTAGCTCAGTTTCTTTGCATGATTCCTTAACAATATATGCTCAGGATTAGCCCTTAACGTTTATATTCAAAAGTTACCTCTGAAATCTGACTGACATTTCAAACCTGAAAAGGGAAACACAGAGGTAATTGTATGTCAGATCCCCTGTGGCCACCAAAGCCATACCTGTGCTGCAGATCCAGGGGCAGCAAGCCAGCCTGTAACAGCTTCCTGTTTTCTGGAAAGGTGGATGATGTACTGCCCTTCTCGCTGCTCTCACAGCCTGTGCTGGGCTTCTGCCACTTCAGGAAGGTTTGATGAGCCCCAGCATTGGCATAGGATAGGAAGCAGGAGGCAGGGAGCCCTTAGTTTGGCATGAAACCACAGTCACCTTAAAACGTTTGCTTGAGCAGAGACCAGAGCTCAGGTTTTTCAAGGTGCTTACCCAGCTGGACATGGAGCCTGGCACACCTGAAGCAGGTGTTGACAGGCTCCTGCCCTCTCCAAGTCAGGAGATGCACAGCACGTCTTCACTAAGCTGTCCACATGATCAGGAATATAAAACAGCAAAATTACTCAAACAGTAGAAATAAATCTTAATCAGGAGGCTTAGATGATTTTACAGTAATTTCAAAATTATAAGCCGCACCTGATTATAAGCCACACCTTCCGGTAGCCGGGCAGACCACGGGATTTGTCCATATATAAGCCGCACTCTTTATTTATTTATTTTTTTTAAGTGAGGATCCGTGTGTAACAAAGTAACAAATTAGTAACAGAATGGTGCCAGCGCGGGGTTTGGTGTCAGGGGCTCAAGTTGCAAACAGTTTTCATAGACCAGCCAAGCCTTTAAAGGCAGCCCCAGGCGCCCTCCCCGGCCGGCTCTCACTTCCGGGTTGGCATTTCCCTGGGATTTGTCCACAGATAAGCTGTACCTGAATATAAGCCTCAGTACTCGGGTAGGCTGGATTCTCCAATGAAAAAGGTGTGGCTTATAATCGTGAAATTACTGTATTTTGTGCTTATACTCTTGAGAAGTCACCAAACACAACTGGTGTTTGCCACACAGTGAGCTTTCATGATGACCATGGTGCCCATTTTTGAAAATGGCTGTATTAGAGCAATGAAGTAAATCTACATTTTTCATTTAGACCTTTTTATATACTTTTTGGCATATTTAAATTACGAGTCTCAACATATTTATACAGCTTTGAAGACATCACATCCCCTTTTTCCAAAAGCTCTTCTGAACCCTGCTCAGCCACAGATTGTGAGAGGAGCACCCACAGTCTTCACAAGTCCAGTTTTGGACTCAAAACTGCCTCTCCCTCATATCCCATCTGTCTTCCCTTCACTGTTCAGTCCAGCACCACACAGGTAAAGTTCAGGGCTTGGCTGTGCTTGCTCTCCTTGGAAAGTGCCCAGAGCCACTCTTCTTGCACAAGGATTTGAGCACAGACAGCTGCCACCACTCTGTGAGCTGTGCAGTCAGGGCTGCTCATTTTGGTAAAGCATAGGAGCTGACACACCATGAGAGCAACATAAAGCTCCCTCTGGAGCAGGAAAAGGGCTTTCCTGCCAGATGAGTGCTGGGAGAATAATGAAAAGCCTTGCATTATGAGTGTAAAGAAAGGTGTGTATGTATACACACTTCAAAAGAAATGTCTAATGGAGGTTGCTGTTAGCTCACACTCCAGGACCCATCAACAGTTTTTTCCCCAAATAACATCTAGCAGATTTAATTTTTTTTTCCTTTTTTTTTTCTTTTTTTTGGTAAAGAGCTTCTTTTGGCCTGAAATACTTCTTGCACAGATCCCATTTCTACAAATATATAACTTGCATGTAATTTTTAAGGATTCTTAGGTTTAGAACCAATTCATGACTCTCATTCCTGTTGTGTGGCTGGTTAGTATTTGTGACTGGTCAGTAACATTTCTGGTTAGGAGCAACATTTTTTCACAAAGCAAAACCAACACTGAATACAGCTGCTTTGTTTACAGACTTTATACTAGGGGTCCTTCCCAAATACTAATTGACATAAACAACCTAGGGAGAGGATTTTCAGAAGCTCTGACTTAGCCATGACAGTAAAAACCTCATGCCCATGCTCAAGAGACTGGCATGCAGTTGCCTCAGCAAGCAGCTTAGGCTCAAACATTCCCTTCCCAACACCATTTTGCAGCAGGCAGAATCATCTACATCTGCTCCTCTGCAGATACATATTTTGCTCAACGAAGGCTTATACAAGTAAAACTGGCTTTAAAGAGCTCACTCCACAGGTTCAAGAAGCATCTTCTTTCCCAGTCAGGCAGATGATCAGGAGCAAGGACTTGAGAAAATGGAAGGCACTGAGTAATCCAAACCAGCAGATATAGCAATTTAGGTCCAATTTATACAAAATGGAAGATGTAAGAGGTGAAGGCAGCTTTAGTGAACTTGTGACACATTCATCAGGACATGGTCTGTCAGTATCTCTAAACAATCAGGACTGAAATCACAGGGTTATTTTTGTGAGAGGAAGAAAACTGCAACACTGAAGGAGAAAAGGTCAGAGGAACCAGGGAAAAAGTTCTCAACTCAGAACTCTCAGAGACAGCAAATGAGAAATTTGGGAAATTCAGGAGTGGTAAAAAAGAGTAACTTTTATCAAAATTTGGTATTTAATAGGGAAGCACAGTGAAAAAGGAAAGCTGAAGGAGATCACTATCCATATGCAACTATATGCCACAGAAATTGGCAAAGATGGAAGGAATCTCCATAGAGAATGCAAAAGCAGAAATTTTGCTTAATGCACATCTCAGCTGGACTGTGCAGCTTTCAAGGTACAGAAAGGTGCCAGCTATTTAAAAACAGAAAAGGTATTTATCTACCCCTCATCTCTCTGCTTCCCAGTCAAAGCCAACCTGACCAAGTACAGCATCAGTTCAGGCTAAATCTAGTATTAAAAACATGTTCATAAGTACATCCTTCAGGCACACATCACGCCCACCTAACTTCTGGAGCATCCACAGCCCACTGAGGACACTGTTCCTGCAAGGGACTGATCCCTCTGCAATATCCCAACCTCGCTAAGACAGAAAATTAATTTCTCACATCCTCTTTATTTCTTACTTTTGAAATAAAAATATTCAAAAGCCTAAGATATCCAATAAATAGTGTCCTAAATATTTAGCCTGAACTAAAACTAAGGAGAGCAACTTAGTGAATTAAGGGATTCAGTAGAAGAACTGAAATTTCACACGTATAAGGTGCACCATTTTGATAGAGACCCAGAGGTGTCTTACAGGCCGGTATGCCTTATACATGGACAAAGTTTGCAGATTTGCCAACCTGCAAGTGCGAGCTGCGGGAGCCCTGAG